>JAQZBX010075557.1:0-14579 GCA_029593785.1 Cabassous unicinctus
TACTGGCAGTTGGAAAACAGCATAAACTAAAACAGAAAAGCCCAAGAGATATGGACAGGACACTGATAACCACTTGTATATCCACCTCCTTTTTGTTTTACCAGTGAAGAACATCACAAAATAACACCCTTACATGCCACTTGAAATTCATGGACTCTGATTAGAGCTATGGCATCAATACATCTAGGCATCATTCCTGGGTGCCCTTTCCTCCCTCTTCTATGTTCTGCTCATCAAATGCTTCAATTTCCCCCCTTCTTTCTAATCACCAATCCTTCAACATTCTTTCCCAGGAGCTAATATGCTTCCTACTTCATGGGAAAATAGAAGCAATCTCAGAATCACTCTGCACTCTTACCTCTAACCCCTAATTTTTTCTATAAGACTATTCCATTTCTTCCTCAGACACATCCTACTGGAGCACGTGGGAATGTACCTCTTTAATTATGACATCTCTACTTATGATCAGAAAACTTACTTAAACATTTTTAACTTTTTAGTTATCAAAATTTACCTTTAAACCAAACTGACACAGCTCTAAAGTCCAGAACCAGAAATGGAAACAGCACCTTCAGCTCTATTTTTAGTTACTCCTCAGATTACTGCTGCCCTGACTCAGTCTGTCCCTATTCCTCCAAGCACCCATTATTTCCTTTTTCAACATATTCTATTTGATGCTTCGACCTGCTTCCTTAATTACCATCAAATTAAATAGTATAACTATTCACACAATGACCAGAGCTGTACCCAAATTGTCTACTGATCCTGGGAAGCTTTACTAAGATTCTGGCTCCAGAAGAAAAGAAGAGGAGGGAGAGTGTTATTTCATTAGAGTAAAAGGAGGTTTCATGCGTCCAGTTCTTTTCTTGTCTGATTGAAACTACCAGAGTTGTTGTTGATTCCTCCCTCAGATGTGTAAGGTGATGTCTTTCAGCTTCCTCTTCTATGGACAGAAATCCAAGTAAACAGATTGATGGAAGTATGTACTACCTAAGTGAAGACATGATTCAATGGACCAGTAAAGATTCTTACTCCTTGTTCAAATAAGTTGTTTCCATGGCACATTTTTTGAAGGTGAGCAGTAAGTGTCCATGCCCACTTCTCATCTTCTGCTTAGACAAAGTCACAGACTGGACTCAAAATACCAAGGGAGAGGGACAGAATGTGAATGAGATAGATGGCAAACAAAAGAGTTAAATTTTTGACTGTTGAGAATAGACCTGAGGCCATTGCTTCCCTTTTCTGGGTCTGTACTTCAGGAAGTATTAGTTTGGCTTAAAGATAAAAATTGATAACAAAGAAAAATAATGCCTTGCAAGGATGCAGCAAGCTCTTCATTACATCAGAATCTGAAAGAGAGAGGATAATAGTGGAACCTGCTTTCCACAGTATTTTGTTTCCTCTCTCTGGTTTCTTTATACATGGGTGCTTGGCTGAGTGTGGTTTTTCTCAATGGCTACTGTATAAAAGCATGGCAGAGAGCCCAAAGTTCCCATGATTCTCTTTCTGAGGGGTAGAGAGAAAGGCTATATATTCCCTCGAATTAATCATGAAAGCCTTTCATATAAGCAGTCACCCAGCAGGAAGTATATTCGATGACTTTTAAATCACCCAATATTTGGTACCTGTGAATCCTGTCATCTAAGTCCCCTCAGTCAGTCACTCATAAAAATGTTGCAATCTCTCAGGATAGTGGGCAGCTAAAGACTGGCTGTTCAATTCTTAGAGTAATTATGCCATTTAGGCAATTCATGCTTTCTGAAAGAAATTTCTTATCTGCACATTGACATATGCGTTAAACTAGCCATGTATCTTGGGCCAGTTTCACCAATGCCACAATGAGCAAAAATACCCAATGATGAAGGTAATAAATTTCCTTACTCAAATTTCATTCCAAATCATAGCCAGAGCCATATCTTTAACTCAAGGTCACTTGCCTTTCTAAATCTGGCTTCTAATGATGTTTGTGAATGCCAAGTGGGAGTAAGTGACAAATCTTGGCTGATACTTTGGCAGAGATAACTACAGGTTCAATTACTAATCTCTTGAGGATTTGAGAGATTATTGCATTACCAAATACTGCACTTTGTAACAGTCTATTTAAACATACCCGAAGAGTCAATGAAGAAACAAAAATTGCAAAGAAGAGTCTGTGTGCAAAAAAATCCTGTTAATTGCAAAGAAGAGTCTGTGTGCAAAAAAATCCTGTTTAATGGAGCCATGTATAACAAGACCTGAAGATTTCTTCCTGAGACACTGCTCCGAAACTTAAAGGATTCCTAGGGCAACAAACTCAGAAAGAGGGCTTGTATTCAGAATAGAAGGAATTCTCTTCACACTGCTCATAGAGTTTTTTGGAACAAAATTGTGGAGGAGTTGTTTTGATAAAACAATGTCCAATCAAGTGTATATGATTCACTTATACAATTTATAGTTCTAATACTAGAATTTTTATATGAAAACTATGTGCTATTCACATGGTTTTTTAATTTAGACTAAATATATTTTTCAGAAAAGCAAAGCTAGCTAGCTAGCTAGCTAGCCAGCTAGATTCGTTTATACTTCCATGAGATTGCAACAAAGTGAGTAGAATTAAATCCTAGAGATATAGAATTTTCTTAACTAAATTAGCTCATTTTCAGAGTTGATCCAGACTAATGATAAGAACAAAAATAAATTAAAATATCCAAGATTGGGAACGATATCAAGAGAAATAATTTCAATGTTCTACTTGTTAGATTTTAACTTGGATATAATTTCTAGAAATGCTTTTATTTCAAGCTCATGGTGTCTATTTGGTGGTTGTTATATATACTGTGAGGGGAGAAAGCAATACTAAGTCTCAATCTAAAAAATGAGGAAACCACAATTTCCAGGTCAGTAATAAATAAATCTTTGTTTCCCCAAATTTCAATCCAATTAGCTTAATTTACCTAACTTATATTCACTGAAATATGTTTTGTAGTTAAATTGTGACACATGAAATGAAAATGTCAATAGAAACCTGATCTGCAGTTATGCAGTCCAGTCACTATTATGAACAACGAAAGTTACTCTTGCAATATTATGGTTAACATTTATGTCTCAACAAGATAGACTGATTCTGTAGATTTCTGTCTGTAATGTTTTGAATTCTCTTTCCCTTTATCATGATTTCCATCTTCTAAATTGTAGTTAGAATTTGTAAGTTAATGCTAGGCAAAATGATTAACCACATAATCATCATATACTAGAGTTTTGGATAGAGGGAACACAACTCAAGGACTGAGATCTTTTGAAAAACTAATGACTTTTTCCCTCACCTTTTTTTGAAACTGAGAGGCATGTGATGCTGACTTTGCGTCCATTAATTTGTAAGGGAAAATATATGATTATGTTTTGTGACAGGGTTTGGGGAAGGAAAAAAGGGAAAAGAAAGAACAAAGTATTTTATATTTCCTTTTAACAGTATTTAGTTTTAAAAATCTATTTACAGATGATTCAAAAAGAATAACACTTTCTTGGATATATAAAATATTTCCACCAGTTAGCAATGAAAATTTCAAAGTTATGCTAAAAGGAGAATGGTATTGCCTTATGTGAC
The DNA here is from genome assembly GCA_029593785.1 of Cabassous unicinctus. Taxonomy (NCBI): domain Eukaryota; kingdom Metazoa; phylum Chordata; class Mammalia; order Cingulata; family Chlamyphoridae; genus Cabassous; species Cabassous unicinctus. Next base: position 3,584 of record JAQZBX010075557.1, read on the forward strand.
CATAACATTTTTCTCATCAATAAGAAACTCAGAGAAACTTCATGCATCAATAAATTCCATTTGTAGAAGGTAAGAAGGGAAATATACCTAATCTGGGCCAGTATACTGTATGTGAGGGAGAAAAAATGCACATAAAATTCATTTATAAAATACTATGAACTTTTCAGGAGACTTTGTTTTATTTATATGTCCACATCAACAAATGGAAAGAGTGAGCATGAAAAAAACAGTCCTGTTGACACAAAAACAACATACAAGGCTGTTGAGTGGTTGATGCTTGATGAACTGGTTTGTAGATTCATGGCATTTTTCAGAAAAAAAATCCATCTGCAGCTCTGTCTCTAGGTGTGCATGTGTATTCATTTGACAGAAAGGAATAAGACAGCATAGAACACAGCTGACATAGGGTAAGAATTGACATGTTAATACCTGATTACATAGATGACTTTTCAAAGAATATTTTGTTCATGTATTTATATTCATGGCAATAAAAAGTATAAAATCAGAATAATTAGTATTGGTGAAATTTTTACAAAAAGTGAAAAAAAAGCAAACACTGCTTTTTGGTGACTTTTAGAGAAAATTGGAGGTCAACCATAAATCAACATGCATAATATTGACTTGGTTCTACTGTGGTGTTTGTAAGGTATTATCACTATACAATTAACAAGAATTAGGAGAAATTTAACCTCTACCCATTCTTTTTATGATTCTGTGTAAAACCCAGAAGTAAGGAGAAAGTGTACCTCCATCAATCCCAGGGACGAGAAGTAAAGAGAGGATGGTATATTTTGGCATTGAATTAAAATATTTTTCAAAAATATTGTGATCTTTTCAGATGAACCACTTGCACACAACCAAAGCTGAATAAATGGAAAGAATAAGCAATGTGGCAGAATTCATCCTGCTAGGCTGACTCAGAATCCAGAATTGCAGAAACTCTTATTTCCTGTGTTTTTAATCACCTATTTGATCACAAGGGCAGGTAAACTGCTCATCTCAGTCACTATCTTCATCAGCTCAGCCCTGTGTCCTCTTATGTACTTCTTTCTATTTTTCTATTATAGATGGTTTATAGTCTTCTTCTATAGCACCGAAAATGATCTTTGACCTGATCTCTCAGAAAAACACCATCTCCTACAGTGGCTGCATGACCCAGCTCTTTGTTGTGCATTTCCTTGATGGCACTGAGATCATCTTGTTAATGGTGATGGCCTATGACTGCTATGTGGCCATCTGAAAGCTTTTGCACTACATGACCCTCATGAGCCGGCCTGTATGTAGCTTTCTTGTGGTGATGGCCGGGATTTTGGGGTTCATTCATGGAGGAATCCAGGATTTGTTCATGATCCAATTAATACTTTGTGGCCCCATGTCATTGATCATTTTATGTGTGATTTGATACCTCTCCAGGAGCTGGTCTGCACGGACACTCACACTTTGGGGTCCTTGATTGCTGCCAATAGTGGTTCACTGTGTTTACTCATTTTTTGTGTTCTAGTGGCTTCCTATTTCCTCATCTTGAGGTCTCTGAGGACTCATAGCACAGAAGAGCATCGCAAAACCCTCTATACCTGTGCCTCTCATATCACTGTTGTCATCCTATTCTTTGTACCTTGTTCATTCCTGTATCTAAGAACTTTGACTTCCTTCTCTGCTGACAAAGCTGTGACCGTGTTTTGTACCCTAATAACTCTTATGTTGAACCCCTTAATTTATACCTTCAGAAATGCAGAAGTGAAAAATGTCATGAAGAAACTCTGGGATCAAATTATGAAGAAAGGTGATCAATAAATATTGTGACTGAAATATTTAGGAAACAATTCTAGTAACATTTTATGGAAATGTATTCCCTTTTGAATTGATTTAATGTGGGATATTCTTGATATTGCTCAGATCAATTTTTTAGGAACTCACATATTGTGGGCAGGAATGGCATCCATTATACCCAATTGACATAGTGCCTAACATCCATGAAAATTTCAAGGGTACATGAAATGTTTCAATTTATTTTCAAATAAAATATAATTTTAATGTTTTTGATAGAGGAATCAGTCTATGAAGACAAGTTAATGACATGTCACAAAAGTCATAGTGGAGCCCTGATTGTGGATATAAAACAGATCAACAGAAATATTGTGAAAAGATTTTATATCCAAAAATATAACTGGAATGGAATTTTATTTTATAAGAAGAAAACAGCTTTCTATGAATTAGTTTAAGAATAATAGGGAGAGAAACTTCAAGAAGTACTTTCATCAAAATACACATTTTTCCTTTTACCTGCTGTTGCAGTTGGGGAGTTTGATGTAATTATGAATTCCAAAAATATAATTGGATCATGCTTGTAAACTGATCTGTTAATCTGGGCATGATTGAGTTATGGTTGAGGCGTTGACTGGGCCACGTCAGTAGGGCATGGAGCCCCACCCCTTGATGGGTGGGGGATCAAATATTAAAGGCATGGCAAGAACAGAGTTGAAGCAGTTTTTGAGAAGCAGTTCTGATGTTGGAGAAAAGGCCCCAGAAGAAGAGAAGTGAGCCATTCACCTGAGAGTCTACAGCTGACCTTGTGGAGGAGCCAGAAGAGCTAAGCCCGGAGAGAAATGCAGCCCCAGGAAGAGAGGAACACGAGAAGCCTGAACCCTGGCAAATGTCGGCGGCTGTCTTGCTCCAACACATGGCAATGAACTTTGGTGAAAAGAAATTTAAAGCTTTATGGCCTGGTATCTGTGGACTTCTACCCCAAATAAATACCCTTTATAAAGATCAACCCATTTTTGGTATTTCACATTAGCACCCTAGGTTGACTAATACACCTGCCTAAGTTTGAGAATTTTTGAATATTCTTCTACCATGACAGTAAAATGTTTTTCAAGTTGTAATCCCCAAAAAAGAGCATTTGCATGCAAATGTACTTTTTAAAAGTTATATCTCCACAATTCTCTGGAGTTTACAGCTATCTGCAGAAAGGATTGGGAGCAAATTAGGCTGCAGCAAGAGAGATACAACTGATAAAATCTGCAGAGTTAATGCAGAAAATTAAATTCTGATTTTAGACACTAAGGAAAGACCGACTCTGAAAATAAACAGGATGTTATAAGATATTATACATGATGTAAGAACAAATTTGTGTCATGGAATTGTACAACAATGATCACAACTCTAGATTATAGAAAAGAATCCATACAAGAAACATAATGAATTCCTAAGAGATTCAGAAACAGATTCTTTGAGTCAGTGATTAAGAGCTTTGGATCAAATTGATCTGATACCTCATCTTGTCTCTCACATTAATTAGCACTGTAAGCAAGTTGCTTCATCTCTGTCCATCTGTTCCTTCTTCTGTAAAAGGGAAATAACAATCCTTACTTCCCTATTTGGTGAGAGGTAACATTAGTGTTAGAAAAATGACTCAGCAGTAAAATAATGGAATTTGCTGTAACACTGTACACCCTTCAAAGACATCAGCAGAACAATTAAGCTGACTTATTCTCCTTTTCAATGTCAGTTTTCCATTTTCCCAATTGATCCTTCCCATCTCAACACCACCAGGACCTCTTTACTCCATCAGTTATTACGTTTTTCTTGTAATTTCCATTTCTTCCTCATCAAACTAAGTATACATATAGATAAGGTTGTAGGACCTGGGGAGTTCCAGGTGCCTGGGGGGAGCCTCATCAGAATACCTTTGTTTAGAGTAGCTCTAAAGAAGAATCCATAAGTGTCTCCTTTTAAGTTTAAAAAATGTGTAATAATCCAAAGATGCATAAAAGCAGCAGAATGTTCTTAGCATCAATAAGCAACTATTCTTAAGATTAGCATATATGCTTCCAGTATTTACTCAGTTCATTTTTCCTTTTATAAACATACAGTATAATATAAGTATATATTGTCCTTTTTAAATTAAAAGTAAAAAAAAATAAAAGTCTCTTTTACTCATCTCTGTCAATAATGAGTCACAGTGAGATTAAGTAGTACTCTTCCAATCCTTTAAAAAATATCACCTGACTTCACATGCACACACACTCAGTCACGAGTGCAAATACATGCAAAAATAATTTTGTCTCTTGTGGTTTCTTTTTCTATCAGTGTTATCATGCTAGTAGGAAAATTTCAGCAACTTGTGTGCTCAACATTTGTTTTCCAGCTACATCTCTACTAATAAACAGCAATCTAGTTGATTTAACTACTGAATAGTAATCCATAATATCTACCAGTCCTTATTTAAGCATTGGCTGTTGATAGATATCTAATTGCTCACATTTTTTATTACAAGAATTACATGGCGAATATACTTGTATATGGCTCCATGTAAATATGCATGAGGTTTTCTATAAGTAGATACCTAAAACAAGTGAAACTTGGTATTTTATTTTTAAGAGATAATGGTAATTATCTGTGATGACTATGTTACTTCCAGCAGTGTAGGAGAGTATTTGCCACATCTCATTTTTGGCAACACTTGTTATGTGTTGTTTTAGTCTTTGATAAACTGCTATGTAAAAATAGCACCTTACTGCTCTTATAATTGGTATTTTTGTGTTATTTTTGAGGTTGGGCATCTTTAAAATATTCATATGGACAGCAAGTTTCTTGTTCATATATTTAACTATTCATCTATTGTTTGATTAACTTTCTTCTCATTTGTAAGAGTGCTTTATCTTTTCTTATTTGTGTGAAATATATTTTCAAATATCTCTCTTATGCAGTGACTGCTCCTTTAGCTTTGTTTATGGCTTCTTCTTGTCATTCACAAAATCTTTAATTATTAAATGGCCATATTTGTCAATCCATTTTGGTCTTTATGTCTCATTTCAGAAAATTTGGATCATGAATATATTAAGTGTTATCTTCTAACAACTTTTAAAAAGGACTTTATATATATAATATTTTAGGGGTCTAATTAAAAAAAAAAAAACTTAAATGGTTTCAAATTTTCTTATAGGACTGAGATAAAAGTCCTATCAGGCATACATGATTTTCCTTGATATTACCACTATGTTTCCCATCCTTTTCCTATACAAAAGATAAGTTTATTATTAATTATGGGAGTCTACACTGTTGAATGTTGAAACCAGGAAAGGTATATGATAAGATTTTGTAAAACAATGAAAAGGATAGGATGAGTATGGGCATATATTTCAGAATCTAGAGCATTAGAATCCCTTGAAGTTTGAAACAGAAGTGTTAAGAAAAATAAAAGAAAATGGTACTTTGCATTAGTGGCCAAAAAGTTAACTATTCTATTCTGAGGGCAGCATATATTTCAAACCTAGTAGATAGAAAAGCAAAAGATAATTGTAGAAAAGGCTAGAAAAGATGGGAAAAAGATGATTTACATTTATAAAACAAGTCTTGGCTTGTTCCATTTAGAAATATATAGTCAATTATTACCTGCTTTATCATCTATTATCCATCTATATTTCTTATGGTGTGAAGCATTTTCACATGACATTTTTTCATCTTCATTTCTCAGAATATAAATGAATGGATACAACATGGGTATCAGAATATCATAAAATAAGAATGCCTTGTTTTTGTCTATAGATAATTAGAAGATTGAGGGATATAGTAAATATGCAAGGTACAAAGAGCCAGGCAGTGAAGTAGGCACCAGAGATGGAGAGAGCTTTGTGTCTCCCCTCTGCACTGGGACCTCAAGGTGTGCAGGATGACAATGTAGGAGGCAGCCAGCATGAGGAAATTCAACAGGCAGATCACACCATTGTTGGTGACCACCAGCAGGACAATGACATATATGTTGGTGCAAGCGAGCTCCAGTAACGGGGACAAGTTATAGACTAAGTGATTGATCCCATCGAGCTCACAGAAGGGCAACTAAAGGATGAGGAGAAGCTGAACCAATGAATGAAGGAAGTGCCCCAGCCAAGCCAACAAACTAGCAGGATACAGAGATGCCTGGTCATGATGGTCATATAGTGGAGGGGCCTGCAGATGGCCATGTACTCGTCACAGGCCATTACTGTGAGCAGGATAATTTCAACACCTCTGAAAACATGGATTCCCAAAAGTTGAATCATGCAGCCTTCATAAGAGATGGCTATTCCCTCATACAAGGAGTCAGCAATAAGTATAGTAGCAGAGAGGAAGAGTAGCAGGTGTCAATAAAGGACAGGAGGGCCAAGAAATAATACATCGGTGAGGTCAGGGTGGTGCTGGATGTGATGATGACTGCAAGGAGCATGTTGAAACAAAGCCACAAAGAGAATTCTCTGTACTGCTGATTTTGTGAGAGGCCCATGAAAAATTCTGTGATTTTTGTGGTATTTCCATAGATTCCAAAGACCCTGGGAATATGGAGATGCGGTTTTGCTTTGAAAGTTGAGAAAGTAAGAAAATTCTAACAGAACTCATTTGTGTGTTGGTGGTGGGGAATGCTGCAAAACTTCTTCAGCCACACCCATTTCCTTTATGGACACTTCCCCTTACCCCACACTGTTCTAAAATTCAGAAAACAATTTATTCTGGTAACCACATTTTTCTTCTTCTCTTGGCATGGTAAAACTCTTTATTTAAAGTGTGCTATTCCTTCTGTGGTCTATAGGGTGGATTCAAAGTAAAAATGGTTGGTGAGCATCAGTGAAAGATTCTATTAAATGATTATCTGCCTGTTCTGTACATAAGGGAAGCTTCCAGTGGTAGGTACAACATATCTCCTTTCTTACCCAGCTATAAATTATAAATTTATCTTACAAAATATTCCTACTCACCCTTTATTTTCCTGATGATTTTATGAAAACATCTGTGCCTATATTGGTTTGGGTAAAAGAAAAAGCTGTCACTAACCCTATGCTTTTCTTACAAACATAATCATCTTAAATTAGCTAAATCTTCCAAAATGCTTAGGGTCTGATGCTCTGTGTGTTAAGAGCTAAAGGAGAACCATTAAGTGTCAAGAGAAAAGAAGACACCCAAGTGTAAAAAGTAGAGGATAGAAGATCTTTGCATTGATAAGATAGCTTCCTCCTTACCTTCTTTCCAGGTGTTACTACAAGAAGGCAAACACTGCTTCTGCAAGTGATAAGTCCTCAGAATATGATGCTATAACCAGGAGTACACATTACAGTAGTAAGAGCCAACACTGATGTAGCACTTAATCTTTGCCTTGCACTCTCCTACTTCTTAACATAGATCAGCTTGTTTAATCTACACATCATCCTCATGAGGTAGATTACTGTTTTCCCCCCATTTTGCAGTGTAAGAGCCATACATGTACCTATGACCCAGCTAATAAGTTTAAGGACTGGTGCTTGAACCTAGACAGTTTGGATTCAGAACCTGTAGGCTTCACCTACTACATTACAACTTACACAGAGCCAAGTACTTTCTCTACCATTTATTTGCTGTGTAAAACTTCATATTCTTTTTCTCTAAAATGAAGATAACTCAGCAGCTACACCCTGAGGTTGCAGAGAGAAGTAAATGAAAAGTGCATGCAAGTGTTTGCTCAGAGCCTTGCAGTGATAAACATTTAATAAATGCCATCTCTAATTACCATGGTATCAACACCATGAGTAAGAAATTCTTCATGTGCTTGAAGGAGCCAAAGACCTAATTGCATGACTTCAGGACAAAATAGGTATTGATGAGTTTAAGTTTAAGTTAAATATGAAAAATGCCCTACTACTTATCCTTCTTCAGAACACAAGAAGTTGCAGAAAATGTAATCAGTATGAGTGTTATACAATGTAGCCAAATAATGAACTTTATACTCCAAGTTTAAAATGCTGAAATGATTCACCTTTGTGATTCAAACTTGTGGGAGTAAAAAGTAAGTTAATCGTAAAAATGTAGCAAAAAAAGGAAGTCTTTTATTTGAGTTATCCATGAGAAACAAAATTATTCTGTGAAAATTAATGAGAAATAGAAAAACTCTTACACTGCATTTTTATTTGAATTGTATTTAAATTTTAATCAACTGAAAATACTAGACTATAGAAAACTTACATTGACAAGATCTAATGATACTGACAGGTTATCAGGATTTTTTTTTTCCATTTTAACATCATGGAATGGTAGACTTGAAAGTGCTCATAAAGAATCATCTAAGACAACTGCAAGTGTCTCGACCCATATTTGACTGTTTCACATGAATAAACTTCTGGATGAAATTCTAATTGGTTTTACATTGAAGAAATGCAGGTTCATATCTTTGGTATATAATCATTTATGACATTATCATGGCACAATCATGTCGAGGATGTTCTTGTTCCTAAGTCTGACTTTCTGATTAGATTTTGTTCTACTCTGCAACCATTAAGAAATTCCAGAAGAAAAGATCTCTAGATTGTGCTTAAGCAGGTCACCAACTGGAGATAAAAGTTAGGAAAGGAAGTTAGGGGATGTTCTCTTTTCTCCAACCTCTCATTCCTTTTCAGCTACTGCAAATCAAATCTGCCTGAAGAGTAAGCCTTACCTGCCCTGGGTGAGAGAACCAAAGCTCCAAAACAAACCAGAGTTAGTCTGAGTCAGCACTTCCTCTCCATCAGATCCATTTGATAAGTCACATCACAATAACAATATCTGCTGAGGTACAATAACATAATATTAAGAGCTCAGAAGTAGAAATCAGATCACTGTTTAATCATGGCCAAATTTGCTTATACATAAGATGTAATAATATCTTCCTCAAGGGGATTTATGAGTGTCAGATGTGATAACACACTTGACAATTATATAAAAATATTCACTATTTATTAGTTCTCATGGTATTCACATCTCCTTTATCTCCTTCAAACATTTCAGGGAATCTCAACTTCACTTTCAGATTTTTGAGTGGAGAGATCAAACAGAGATAAAAATTCTGAATTATACGGACTGTTTTGAACACTTCAAAATGTGGCCTTACTTTTCTGCCAATTTCTTCATTTTCCCAGGATTCAACTATCTATTAAAGAACTGAAGACCAGTTCAAAAAGGAGTTGAAAAATTATTGCTAGAATCTGGGTATGGCAACACCAGACCTTTCAATTCCTATACAGATGGTGACAATAGACAACTAAGAGTTTACTCTATGTGTAATGCCATTCTAAGTGTTACATGCATTATGTCATATAACCCCATGTCAGTCTTGTGAAATATGCTACTTCTCATCTTCTTTGTTCAGATGTGGACTGTAAAGCAAGAAGAAGCTAAGAAAATCCCCAAGGTCACATAGTTAGTAAGGAGAAGAGCCGGCCCTAGGAGATGCAGTTTATTGTATTCCCAAGCTCTTCCTCTTAAGCAAGAAAAATAATTTAAAACAGAGAGCAGGTTCTCTAGCCTGCATTTGTTTATCCTCAGGGCATCATCAGTAGAATATCAGTTTTAAATAACCTGAAGTTTTCACATTTTATCTTGCTCAATCCTCCCTATTACTCTGTGAAACAGGTATTATTGTGATTGTTTTCATGCACCCATACCCCCATGACAAGAATATTTAGTACCCTCCATCCTAGAATTGAAGATCATTTCTCAACCACAAGCATAATATGCTTCTAACCAGCCTCTCGGCCAGTAATCTGCCATCCGTTGGTCACAGATGCCACAACCACAAGAGACAACACAATGAATCTGGCTGAAGCTACTAATTCTATTCCTCTGGGAAATGAAAGTTCAGAGTATCTTTAACTCCTCTTTGTGCCTGAGCACATTTAAATATATATATTTAAATATATACCTGTAATCAAACATGAAAGTGTTAATAAGGACAGACTCTGGAGATTCCTGGGCCTGGAATTGTTTGCTCCTAAATTGTCAATCGATTTGAATTCAGACTCTGAGGAACCAAAAGACCTATCGCTAATCTTAATACAGGGTTTCTAAAGAAAAGTCTTAAAAGTGCTGCTAACGTCTTAGACCTGTGAATCCAGGGAGACTTTTATTTGTTGCTAAGTTCATGGTAACTTTAGCTCTTAATTATTCTGCTTTAAAATAGTTTGTTATGTTCTGTTCTTTAAATCAGGTTGGCGCAAAGTTCAAGAGACTTTTATAATATACTTTATCTGGTCACTAAGAAAACAAGTTTGAAAAATATGCAGCTGGGATCCTTGGGAAAAGATGTCCTTCAATGGTTAGGTTTCTCCCCATAAATTTATTTTGAAGCCTAAACTTTTAGATGCTCTGAATAAAGAAATTCTTATCTGTCCTGGAATGCTTATGGCCCACATTCACAGGATGGTGTGAGCATATAGAGCAAAACTAAACTCACTGCACAAACGAAGATTTATTTCATCTCCCTTAACATTCATTTTCAAGACATGAAATGGGGTAAAATAATACACACTTAAGGTAAAATGGCTGTACATGTAAAGCAATAGCTCTGGAGGGGTCATTCATTTCCTACTTCAAAGAGTTCTCTACAAATAGGATGTCATTTCATGGAATTAACTTATTACTACTTCCCCAAATGCATTCAGAGATTTAGGCAAATCCAGTCACTACTTTATTCATATTTTTGCTTAGTGTTCAATGTATAGGTAAGTTATATTTAAACATGTGTCTACTATCACTTATTTTTTTAATAAAGACTGGCATACCGAATACACCTAAAATAGCATTCACTTACGTCATTATGGAAACAAATCTAAGATAAGAAAGTAAAGCTTGTTTTATTAAATTATTTTATTGATTATAAAAGCAAAATGTTCATTATCTAGAAAAAATAGGATCAGAAAACTGATAAAAGAAGAAAACAAAAAATGCCTTTAATCCCATAAATCAGATAAGAATTAATCTTTAATGTATGCTCTTTGGGTGTTTTTCTATGTATCTTTGTCTTTTTAGACAATTGAAATCATTACATATAACCTTACAGTATCTTGCATTTTCCACTCAGTATTATATTGAAATCAACTGTCCATGTCGTGAATCTACTTACTAAATACTTTAATGTACCTGATATTTCATAAGCATACATCATAATTCATTTAACTGCAGCTACTTTTGTAGACAATCGAGTTGACTTCCCTTTTGCAGTGCTTTTTTTTTTTTT
>JAQZBX010075558.1:0-14579 GCA_029593785.1 Cabassous unicinctus
TAGGAACAGAGAGCTTATGGTATGACAGTACCTTGGTCCTGGCAAAAATATCCTCAACTCACATGTGTAGCTTGTCTTCATTTCTCCTGTGGGTGGTAGGATTGTGGGCAAATGCTGAAATTATTAAAAAAGAAAGGCCAAATTCAGAAGTATTCTGTAATTATTCACAAATAATTATAATCTTGCAATCTTTATAGGAGTCTTTGATCTCCCCTCGAAAATATCTAACAGTGATGTTGAGATTCCCAGAAAAATTTGTAGGGGATAAATTAAATGTGAATATCATTAGAACTAATATGTAATGCACATTTTATATATCAGTGAATTTTCTTAAGTGTGGTATCTGGTCTTATTTTCATATAATCCCTATGATGAAGTTCTTGTAATTTTTACTTCATGTAAAAGCAGATTTGGCCTTGGACAAAAACTAATAATTATAATGCAAAGATATAAGTCAAGCATGATCTGATTTCTAATCCAGAGCTTTCTTCATAATGTTATTGTAGCTCATCTGTAACATTATGTGCTGTGATGTGTCCACACTGAATGGGAGAGAAGTGCTGCCTCAGACCAGATCTGGGTTGTTTAGGAAATTTTTATCACCAAGGAAAGTCAGGCTTTTCTCCTCAGACAGATTTGATGTTCAGCAGCTGAAGAGGAAAGAGGGTGGAGAGAAAAGAACATCTTCTAACCTCCTCTTACCTTTGATACTTTTGCTGGAAACCTGCCTAAGCATGATCTAGACATCTTTGATTTTGTAATTTCTTTTTGGCTGCAGGATGGGATGATGTCTAATCAGAAGATTCAATTCTGAATAGGGACATCATATACATGAATGGGCCATAATAGCATTCTAGATTAATCATACATGAAAGGAATGAAATTGGATATGATTCTCAATTCTTTCACTTTCTAATCATATGACTTTCTGAATGGCAATTAGCTTATCGGGGCCTGTGAAAGACACTTAAATATTATTATTAGGAGAGATAGAAAGATAGCATATGAAAACATGTATATAGTGTATTTCTCATAGAAAATGCTTAGAATATATTTTATGAATTACATTGTGGTAAATGTTTTCATGACTGACATACTTGTTACTGCAACAGTATCAATAATAATTATTTGAATTCTGGACAATCTGTGTCATCTTAGGCAAGTATCTCAATTATTCTATGCCTCAGTTTCCTCTTCTGAAGAGTACAAGATTGGAAAATAAATAGGTATACAGGGAAAGAAGATAAGAATGTCATCATTCTTCATGTCAGAACCAATGTGAGTGAGGAGACAGTGGAACCCCATGTGAAAGAAAAATTTGTGAAAGAAAAATCTTGTCAAGCTATAATATACATACAACAAGGATATCATTAAAAACAGAGAATACAGATTATTTCATTCATAAAAACTACAGAATTCATTGTCAGCACACTCAAAATACAACATAGAAAAGGGGGCTTTCAGGCAGAGAGAAAGTGATTCTATATGGAAACATGGATTTATAGTAGGAATGAAGATCACCAAAAATGATAACCACATGAGATATGATTTCTATCATAATACTTGGATCTATTTAACACATGATTCATTATTAAAACAAAATAACTACCACCTAAATATCCTGATGACTGTGACCTTTTAATTAATCACTGACTTTGAAACTTTACAGGACTGGATTCCTATTATTCTTATTCTAAGTTGAGTGATTTAAAATGCATGGATATAAACATTTATTTTTGCACGAGTGCCTAAAAGTCAATATATCAAAAAAGATATGGAGGAATAGATTAGTCTTTCTTCTACCCCACAGATGTAATTTCACACAGATATAGAGTGATGGTCTATGTTTATATGAAAAGGTCATTGAAAAAATCACAATCAGCCAGGTCCCCCACCTTGTAAAATACCCCTGCAGGGTTTTTAACCAGGGTCAGTGAGCTTGACCTGAAATTCAAAAAAACATTTTTCTCTGAGGCCATGTTGGTGGGGTATGATATATTCATTAAATAATACACAGTATAGTGTGAACATAGTAAGGAGTCCATGAATTTTACCTGAGTAGCAAAGGGGTCTATAGAACAAAAATGGTTAAGAGCCCTTGACCTAGAAGATGAAGAAGATAAACACTCTAGGAAAAAGATCTCCACTTCCATTTTCTCTCCCACAACCTCCAATGTGGACTTTGTTGCAATCTTGCCAAGAATCATTTGGACAGATAAAATTCACCTGGCACTTTGGGTTAAAGTTGTTCCTGTACTTAAGGAGATGATAATGGATAAGGATGTGCAACCTCTACACCCACAGAAACATCTGCCATTAGGAAACTTCCTTGAGCAAGAATGAGTGCCCTTGTGGATCCAGGGAAACACTTGTTTATTTATATAGGGCATGGCTTTTGTTAGAAAGATTGCTTGGCCGGAGTTTTGTCTCTATAAGACAGTGCCAGTAGAGACAACATGGGGGCAACCTGCAGTTAGAATTGCTAGCAGTGGTGCGAAGCAACTCTTACAACTCTAACTCTAACAACTCTAACTCTATATCTAACTCTAACTCTCATTGACATACAAACAAGAAGAGAACTGGATTTTGTAATCCCCTTCATTTTAATTCTGGATCAAAAATTCTTAATAAGGCTTTACAGGAACCCATAAATAATTTGAGGGTGCTCTGCTCATGGGAGTTAGAAGAAAAATTTCTGAGGAGTCAAGAAGGAGTTGTAAGTCAATTGAATTATTATATATTAAAATTTCATTTGGAGCCCTTGCACATATACATCTCATTGGGCAAGAAGGTAAGAAGGTGAAATGATTTTTAGATATTATTATTTATGAAGAGACATGAGAATGAAATAATGATTCTATGATGACCCCTATTTTCCTGATATGTAGGAGGCATGGTTGTCTCAGATGATAAGAGAATTTGAGAGATAAGAATTTCAGGGCTTTGGTACAAACCTGGAAAATTTGCAAAGAAAGATATATGGTAGATACTACAGGAGAAGAAGGCAAGATGGTGTCTGTTTAAGTGGGCATTCACCATGTCTCTTGCAAAAGACAGGATCCTGCCCAAGTGAGCTGTTCTAGGAGCCCACAGAGTGGGAGCCTTTGGGACATGGATCTGGAATAAGCTAGACAGGGGGATAGATTGCTCAAGATAAAACCATGAGTTTTTAGGCCAAAGCTGGAAATCATGTATGCGGACTGCTAAGCCACACCATCAGGGCAAAGGGCCAGGGTGAAACCTGACTCCAGCTGTCAACCCAATGAAAGGGAACATTGTCTGAGAGAGGGAGATTTCTGGCAAAGGGTGGAGAGTGTTTCCTTTCTTTTGGTTTGGTTGCATGGACCCCCTTAAAGCTTTGGGGAAAACAAGAGCTGACTTGAAGTGGCACCAGGCTGAGGGGAGGGGCAAATATGCTGAGGAAGACTGATTTACTGAACTTCCTTGGGATACAGAAGCTTGCCTTGAAAGAGGGCAAAGTTAGCCAATTTAATAGTTCTGCCTTGAGGGCTATCAGAATTTCAACTCCCCTAAAGGAGTCAGGAAGTGGGAAGTGATTAATATGGTTCCACAAGCCTATTTACAGTCCCCTGGGAGGAGGGCGTGGTCTAGAAGAGGCTATAAATGATTTTGGTGTGGTGAACTCAGTCATCAGGGTCCCATTTGAATTTCAAAAGGGAACTCAACCTGACCAGGAGATGGGAGGGGGGATATGCTCATACACCCAATGATTCCTGCTGCCATAGGAGAGTAAAACCTTCCCAGGAGAAAGTGACTGAATAGCTTTCTGAAGAGCTAACTGACCCATATTAGAAAGGTAGCTCAGTGGAGGAATTTCTGCCTTGAATATATGAGGTCCCTGGTTTGATTCCCGGCTCCTCTAAGAGTAGTGAAACACCGGGATAGCTAACATTCAGCTGATACCATAGGACAGGGAAAAATAGATATTACTTTTGTACTCACTTCTTTTGGGTTCCTTATATTTAAAAAAAAATAAAGGTTACTTGAAAAATTTAACTTAGTTTACTTCCTAAAATCAACCTCCAAACCTGCAGAGAGAAGCCTGAAGGGTAATTGATTGATGAACGCATGCAGAGTGAGAGGATCCACCAGGGCCCAAGAAGGAACACTGCTCTTCCTTAGCTTTCTTTGACTGCTTGCTTGTGTGTTTGTTTGAGTTTTTTGTTTGTTTGATTGTTTGTTTCTTGTTTTTCTTTCCTCATTCCTCACACTCCCCCTTTTTTTAATTAGGTGCTGCTTGCTTGTTTCTTCTCTGCTGTGCTTCTTCTTCCTTGATTTCCCATTTTCTTTGTATATTGATTTTGTCTATCAATGTTATCTCTTTTCCTTCCTTCATCTTTCTATGTTCTGCTTTCTGTTGTGGTTCTTACATTTAACCTTTTTTTTATTAGTCCTCAACTTTACTGGGTTTGATTTCAATCTTTTCTATTATGTTTTCTTTTTTTTAAATTGACTTTTACCTTTCAGTCCTATATTTACTCTTTCAGTCCCCTCATATTTCTGGCCTTTTAAATCATTCTGCATATTTTTCTCTATTTGGTTTCACATTCCATTGAAGGTACTCGACTTTTTTTCCCTATTACTCTACATTGCTTGCATGAGTTAAATATTCAGTTTACTAAGTCTTATATGACCCCTCTTGTAACTTTTACTATTATTACTATTACAATTTTTCTCTTCTTTCCTCTTTCAATTACTCTGGCCCTAATGTTTTTTCTTCAAGGGAACCTAGAAAAAAACAAGGAAATAGAAAAAGAAGAACAAAGTTTCAAAGGAAAACTAAAAACATACAGAAAACTAGACACTAAATAAAAAAGCACAGAGAGAAGCTAATCAACTAAATGAACCTATCAAGATAAAATGATAACCAGAGGCAATGAGTAATTACAAACCATACTGAGAAACAGGAAGACATGGATGAGTCCAATGAACAAACTAAAAACCAAGAAGAGATTCAGAACATTGAACAATTAATCAAAGCTTTTCAAACAAATATCATAGACTAACTTAAGTGAAGGAAGAGATTAAGGATATTAAGAAGACACTGGGAGAACAGACTGAAGAAATTGTAAACATACATAAAAAGATAACAGATATGATGATTATGAATGGCATAATCCAAGAAATAAAAAAAAAACACTGGATTCACATAACAGCAGATTTGAACAGGCAGAAGAAAGAATTAATGATGTGGAAGACAGTACCTCTGAAATCAATAGGTGGTAGAACAGATAGATAAAAAGATAGAAAAAAAATCCAACAGGGACATAGGGATGCAAACAACAACATAAAACACACAAATGTATGCATTATAGGAATTGAAGGAGAAGAGAAGGGAAAGGGAACAGAAAGAATGTTGAAGGAAATAGTGAATGAAGACTTCCCAACCCTATTGAAAAACATGGATGTACATGTCCAAGAAGAACAATGCACTCCAAACAGTATAAATCCCAGCAAGTTTTCTCCAAGACATGTACTTGCTAAAATGTCCAATGCTCAAAACAGAGAAAATACTCAAGGCAGCAAGAGAAAAGAGAACTATCACATACAAAGGAATCTCAATAAGATTAAGTGCTGATTTCTCATCTATAAACATGGAGGCAAGAAGACAGAGACATGACATAGTAAAGGTACTCAAAGAAATATCTTCCAGCCATGAATTCTCTACTATCCAGCAAAACAGGCATTCAAAAATGATGTTGAATTCAAAATATTCACCGATAAACAGAAATTAAGAGAGCATGCCAATAAGAAACCTACTCTTCAAGGAATACTAAAGGAAGTTCTACAGGTTGAAAGGAAAAAACAGGAGACAGAGAGCTGGAGGAGAGTGTAAGAACATCTAATAAGAAAAAAAAAATAAAAACAACATGACATACCTAAACCCAAAGAAAATTTGGCTGATATAAGAAATTCCTTGAGAGTAATAACACAGAATGTTAACAGATTAAATTCACCAGTCAAGAGTACAGATTGGCAGAATGGAAAAGGAAATATTACCCATTTATATGTTTTCTCAGGAAACCCACTTTAGACCCAGGGATTCAAGGAGGCTGAAAGTGATGGGCTGGAAACCTATTATACAAGCCAACAATAACCAAAAAAGACAGGAGTAGCTATACTAATATCGAACAAAATAGACTTTAAATGCAAAACTATTGCATTAGACAAAGATGGACACTAGATATTAGTAAAAGTGGTAATAATTCAAGAAGAAAGAACAATCATAAACCTTTTGGCACCTAATCAGCACTCCTCAAAACACATGAGGAAAGCACTGGAAAGACTAAGTGGAGACATAAATGTCTCTACAAGTATAATGGGTGATTCAATACACCATTATCACCATTAGAGAGAACACATAAACAGAGAATCAAGCAATAAATAAAGTCTCTGAATACTACATTAGAGGATCTTGACTTAATACACATATACAAAATGCTACACCAAAATACAGAGGGATATACATTCTTCCTGAGTGCACATGGACTACATTCCAAGATAGACCACATGGTAGGCCACAGGACAAATCTCTATGAATTCAAAAGATTGAGATTATACAAAGTAATTTCTCTGACCACGGTGGAATGAAATTTAGAAATCAGTAAAGGCTAGTGAACCAGATTAGGCGCAAAGATATGGAAGTTAAACAACACATTCTTATACAATCAGTGGGTCTCAGATGAAAACTCAAAAGAAATCAGTAACTACGTTGAAAGGAATGAAAATGACAACACAACATATCAAAACCAATGGGATGCAGCCAAAGCTGTACTGAAAGGGAAATTCATAGCCATAAATGCAAATATCAAAATGGAAAAAAGAGTTAAAATTGAAGACCTAACTGAACAGCTGTAGGAATTGGAAAAACAATGATGAACTAACCCAAAAGGAAGTAGAAAGAAAGAAATAACAAAGATGAGAGCAGAACTAAATGAAGTAGAAAATAAGAAAGCACTAGAAAAAATTAACAAAACCAAAAGCTGGTTCTTCAACAAGATCAATAAAATGGAAAGAGCCTTAGCCAGACTAACAAAGAAAAAGAGAGAAAGCAAATACAAACACACAAAATAAGAAATATGGAAGGGAATATAACCACTGATGCCACAGAAATAAAGAGTATTATCAGAGGATAATTTGAAAAATTATATGCCAACAAGAATGATAATTTAGAGGAAACTCACAATAAGTCTTTATTGATGAAAGAAGAAATTGATGAAATCAACATTACAATTACAAGTAAAGAGATAGTCTCAGCTTTCAAAAACCTCCCAACTAGAAGAGCCCATGACCTGATGGCTTCACAGTTGAATTCTACCAAACATTTCAGAAGAGCCAACAACACCAATCCTACTTAAGCTCTTCCAATAAATAGAAGTAGAAGGAACATTGCCTAACTCATTCTATGACACAAAATTACCCTAATACCAAAGCCAAACAAAGATACCACAAGAAAGAAAAATCATAGACCAATCTCTCTAATGAACCTAGATGCAAAAATTCTCAACAAAATAGTTGCCAATCACATTCGACAACATATTAAGCGAATTATACACTGTGCCCAAGTGTGTTTCATCCTGAGTATGCAAGGATAGTTCAACATGAAACAATAAGAAAATAAATCAATGTAATACAATACACCACATAAACAGATAGAAAAAAAGCCACATGATCATCTCTAGATGCAGAAAAATCATTTGGCAAAATACAGCAGTATTTCCTCATGAAAGCACTGCAAAAGATAGGAATAAAAGGAAACTTTCTGAACATGATAAAGAGTATATATGAAAAACCCACAGCTAACATCATCTTCAATGATGAAATCCTAAAGGCCTTCCTCCTGAGATCAGGGACAAGAAAAAGATGCCCACTATCACTGGTCCTATTAAATATTGTGTTCAAAGTACTTGCTTGACCACTGAGGCAATAAAAATATATAAAAGGCATCCAAAAAGAAGAAGTAGAAATTTCACTATTTGCAGATGACTAGATTCTATACATAGAAAGCCCTGATAAATCTACAACAGAACACCTAGAACTTATAAAGGAGTTCAATAAAGTTGCAGGGTATAAGATCAATGCTAGCATTTCTGTACACCAAAAATGAGCAATCTGAGCAGGAAATCAAGAAAAAAATGCCATTTACAATATTACCTAAAAGAATCAAATACCTAATAATAAATTTATCTAAAGACGTAAAGGATTTATATACAGAAAACTACACAACACTGTTAGAGGAAATCAAAGAAGACTTAAATAAATGGAAGAATATTCCCTGCTTATGGATAAGAAGACTTAAAATCATCATGATGTCTATCCTTCCCAAACTAATCACAGATTTAATGCAATCCCTATAAAAATCAACACTGTATTTTTTAAGGAACTGGAAAATCTAACTACAAAATATATTTGGAAAGATAAGAGACCCCAAATTGCCAAAGATATATTAGGTGGAAAATGAAGCTGGAGGTATCACACTACCTGACTTTAAAGCATACTGCAAAGCTACAGTGGTTAAAAGTGCATGGTATTGGCACAAGGATAAAAATACTGACCAATGGAACCAAACTGAGAGTTCTGATCTAGATCCTCACATATAAAGTCATCAGATATTTGACAAGGCCATGAAGCTCACTCAGGACTGAGCACACCTGAAGCAGTCTTCTAGGGAGTGTGTGAGTGTTCATTCTGTCATATTGGGTTGTATCAGTCAGAGGAGACACACATAATGAGCAGGAAGAAGTTGAACTCCCATCTTTGGAGGACCAATGTGCTCAGAAAGAGACAGGCAGGTGTCTTTCAAGAGCAAGGGTGCTTCCTGATAGGGGAGGACAAACAAGTGTGTAAGACCCCTTGTTGCAGGTAACTATGAATCTTGTCATGCAACGAATCAAGCCAGGGTGTCATCATGGACCCCGGGGGGATGGGGAGGGAGGAATTGAATGGATCAAACAGGGTACTTAGTGGTCAGTGGAAATGTTCTTCATTACCTTACAGTGATGGACACAGGACATGGTAAATATCATCAAAATTTATAAAAGTATATGGTCTAAAATGCAAATCATAGTGTAAACCATTGACAATGTTTAGTAGCTATGTTTAACTATTTATCAGTTATAACAAGGCTACCATCCACATAGAAAAAGGTACCAATATGGGGGGGGGAGGAGTTTGGGTGTATGAGAGTCTCTTGTATTCTGTGTGTGACTTTGCTGTGCCCTAAAACTTCTATGAAAACAAAATGAAAAATAATGAGACACTGGGGAATGACAGGGAAGGTACCACAGTACATACCGGACTCCAGATATTGCAGTGATGCAAGGTAAAATGTCAAAAAAAATTTTTTTTAATATTTTTCATTTTTTAAATATCCCCATCTTTTAATTTTATTTATTTATTTTTTAAGTTTTCATGTATTTTCTCTCTTACATTTTAATGTATAATTATTATTTCATTTTCCTATTAATTGTATTTGGCTATTGTAATGGATTCATATTTAAAGAAATCTTGGATCAAAGTAGGGTTACAACTGGGGTGGTAGAGGATCATTGGTGTGGGGTATCAGGGCTGGGGGATGCATGGGAGGAAGTTAACCTGAATATACATATAAAGTATATAAAATTGTTCAAATGTTCATGGGGCATTGTCACAGTGGTTGTAGAATCACACAATAACTGAGAGAATACTGAATTGCCATCTTGGAGAACTCTGCCACATTCTCTAGGGCAGCAGCAACAGTCTCCCAAGTGCAGGGCCAGTGTCTGGTGAAGAATGATCCACTGATGGGCCCTTGATATTGATGAGCCTTATGAGTCTTTGCTCTTGAGTTGAAACTTAGCCTGTTGTTATGTGATTCCTAAAGGTTGCCTCCTGTGAGCCTCCTTGTTGCTCAAATGTGGTCTTTCTCTAAGCCAAACTCAGCATTTGAATGAATTACCTTCCTACCAGCATGGGACATTACTCCTGGGGATTAGCGTCCTTGGTACCGAGAGATTGCTACAAAGTGCCAACTGGCAATGCATCTGGAAAAAGTCCTCGAATAAAAGGGGAGAAAGGTAAAGACAAATGAGTTCATATGTCAAAGAGACTTCAAAGTGAGTTGGGAGGTCATCCCAGAGGTAACAATTTTGCACATCTCAGTAGTATCTCATAGACTTCCAACATGGATATCACCACAAATGATGGGGCTCCTGAGGGTTCTGCAGACACCCAGGTCTTTTGTCAGGGCAGATAGCTCCAGAGTTTGGTGCCTTGCCAGTGGGCCCTGCTTTGGAGTTTATGCTCCTGAGATTAACAGAGTTGGACTCAACTATGTTTTCCCTGCCCATGGCTCATCTGTCCCATCTATTCAAGGTTATACTTGGTACTGGAGTTTGTATGTGTGTATCCAGAGACTGGAGTCTTTGGGCTCCATGTTCCAGCTGGGCCCAGAACCTCAGTGGAGTTATAACTCCTACTCTACAGCTCAATGGACTCACCCAGGACACCCGGTGGGGAGATGATGATAGACAACAGCCATCCCAGGGAATGGAGAGTGTTTACAGCTGCAGGCAGGATAGTCTTCTCCATCTTCTCCATGGGATATAACTCCCCTCTAAATTGGAGGTGGAGTGTACATCACCATCCTAGACTCCTCAGGATTGGGGAAAGTGTCATGGATTAGAGTGGACTTACTGGTATTCTATTATAGGCATATTGTGATTCAAGCAATGGAAAAAATTACAACATTGGTGTGGAGCCAGTGGCCACTGGATGCTCTAGGGGCAGGGAGAGGGAAAAGCAGTTGTAACACAGGTGTTTTTTGGGGACTCGGGAATTGTCCTGAGTGACATTGCAATGACAGATATAGGCCATTTTATATCATCATATAACATGCAGAATTCTGTGGGAGAGAGTGTGGTCTACAATGTGAACTATGTTCCATGCTTAATGGCAAAGCCCCAGGATGTGTTTGACCATTGCAAGTAATGTGACACACTGATGAAGGATGTTTACATGGGAGGTTGTAGCAAGTCTGGGAGGTGGGGCATGTGGGAATCCCTATATTTTTTTGTGTAACATTTATGTAATCTAAGTATCTTTAAAAAATTAAAAATTTATTTAAGAAATGTATAATAGAGGGAACTGTCTAGAACAGCTATTCTAGTTCTCAGAACAAGAATACTGAGTTCATAATTGTTTTTGATACTCCCTAGATTATGATTGTATAATTTTTTAAAAATATAGTCTTACATCTTTGGTTAAGGGGTAAAAAAGATGATGTTTAATTTTATAATTTAAATGTTTCAGTTGTACACCTCAGTGTGTTATAATGAGCAAGGGAGAGGCTGTAACTTGATTATGTTTTTGTAGAGATTGCTATTTATCCATTCTACACTATTTTAGAATAAGGAAAATTTCAAAGGTTTATGCTCATCTGCAGTCCTATTTATATCGATCAGTCTTTGTAAAGATTAATTTAGTCAATGAATTAGGCAGATTAAGCTGCATTTTGCTGTGATTGCATATCAGTCTTGAAATCTGAATGGCCCAACCTACTAAATTTTTTTTCCAGCTCAAGCAAAATCCACTGGTGTTTGTTAGAACCTCATTTGTGCTCTACATAGTTACTCAGAAATTCCCTCTCTGTATTCCTACCATCTTAACGCATGTCTTTCAGATTTGTTGCAGCAGGGAAAAGGAATGCTGGAGTCTAGAATATTGGCTCCTAAATTGTTGTTGTTTTGCTGAGTGCAAAACATATCATCACTGTGATCTATTCACCTGGTCTCACTTAATTGCAAAGGAGATAAAATTATGGTGAGAGTTCATGGATATTTGGTGACCACCAAATGAGTTAATCACTTTTGGGAAATCTGTTTCTCATTTGGAATAAATTCGTTAGTAAACTATTGATTATTAATTTGTATGCAATATATTCTTAACATAATATTTAGTTTTTGTAATTGAGTAATTTCTACTAATTCACTTCTTATGAAGATGGAAGTGAAGCCACTAGGATCATCACAACTCCTTCCCTGAACTTAATCTGGATCCTCTTCTTTTATCTGGATCCATTCATTTAGAATTGCATTAAAAGTGTCAGCATCTCAAGTAACCAGCATTTCATTTTACTGAAACAGGTTTGCACTTGTTATTTTTTTTTCTGTTCATATTTTAAAATCTCCAGCTTGTTCATTCAGATATAATCAACTCTCTTTTGTCTCTGCTGCTTTTGTTTCTCTCAGCAAAGGCACAAATTCATTTAATAGAACCTATTTTGGATGTTGCAGTGCTATATAGACTGTTTTTGACAGAAAAGAGGCTTTACAAATATCTCCCACCTGGGAATTATGAATATGTTTCCTCTAAGGTTGTACCTGGAAGAATAAAATGTACATCCCTGCCTAAGGAAAGGCAAAATGATTTATTCAGGCTTTGGCTAGAATAAAATAAAAATTATACTCTCTCTAATTGTGAAATACAGCAGCATTAATTTTAAGGTGAGTCCTGCCTGAATGACTTTCTTTCATTTTTCCAATTCCATATACTTCTGGTATTCTCTGTCTTTCATGATATCAAGTCTACTCTGACTTCAGCAGTTGGGATTAAAACTATGAGTTTTCAACAAAATTCTTATATTGAGGGCTATTCAATCTCATAAAGTTCACATAGGATATTGCTTGTCCAGTCCAACATTGTCTTTTGTACACACATTTTATTTTCTTTCTACAATATCACATATGAAATCAGTGAAGGTCTTGTTTTCTTTTTATTTCCATGTTTAAAATCTCATCCTTAGGATGTTGTAAATAACAGTTTGAATGAACACACCTGTAAATATGCAGTTATAAACACGTGTACATACAGACACATATACCTTCTCAAAGAAACACAAATATGTTTAGGCATTACAGAATACTTATCCATTTAGGGAAAACTGGTTCTTCCAACAATAGAAAAAGAGATGGTGCATATATTTTAATACTTCTGACATATTCACCTAATTTAAATGTCACATAATAAATGTGGTTCACAGTATTTAAATAAATAACAGTAAAAGCATTTTGAAGATAATTTGTTACTTGAACTTTACCCAATAACAAATGGATATAATTTATATGTATGAATTTCAAAGATTATCTTTCAAATTTTTTATCCAATCACTCAATACAGGTTTAGGTGCAAAAATAGTATTTAAGGTTAGTGGTAAAATTAAAGGAAACTATTTAGGGATTGAAGGTGGTTGTATTAAACTCTCAGGTATTTAAAGTCCAGTCTAGTATTGTGTAGTCTATTCTTCCAGGCCATCAAGCATTATGATGGCTCTTTTATCAAGGAAGAAATGCTGTTTTCTTTTCAATTCTTACTGTCATGTATTCCTTTACTGGATTATTCCAAATTACCTATAGTCATTTTTATCACTTCATAAGAATTTTTAATTCTTCAATTAATTATAAATATTATGAGTAAATCTCAAATTCTAAATCACTTCCCAGAACTAAAATAATCATGTAACTTTAATAATGTTACTCATATCTCCAGTAAGTACCTATGTGGAATGATTCAACTACATCTGTACCATCCCCTAATAAATGTTTCACAATATTTCTCTGCCTTCATGAGGAACTTCAACAAATAATGAAGCAATGAAGCAAATAGGAGTTTATAAGATCTCAAATTCCACCATTCACTTAACAAAAAATTAAAGAAAAATTTTTCTAATATATCATGACCTCGTATTACAGATTTTGGATGTACCTTTTAAAAATGTGGGCTATAACTAAGAAGGAAATAATTCTATTTGCAAGGTTCAAAGGTACCAGAAACTCTGCCAAAAAGATTTAAGTCCTTCATAGAACTCATCAGAGACAGGAGAGGTGAATTGAAACTTATGTGTCACTTAGGTTATGAAACCTTGATTCCAAAATGCATTCAAAGTTTTTCAAGTTTGCCACAACATTCAGAAAATGAGTTTGCCACTAAGAAAGCAAATTAAACAAATAAGAGTCAGAGATGTTTGCCAGTATTAATTTTAAACATTAAATAAGATATTAAAGTGATATAGGCTACTGTGAGACACAGGCAAAGCATGATATCTGTGACTATTATTGCAGATGCCCAGGTCTTCATTACTATATAAATTTAGACTATGGCCCAGAATGAACAAATGAAGTTGCCAATCACATAGGAAGGGTGTTATCTTAAAAGGAGTTCATTATTTAGGGGTAGAGAACATCTCCATTTAATATTCCAGAAACTATATAACTGGAAATAACATGTATACGCAGGTCATACACATGTATCTGCTAATTCCAATACTTTTTCCATAAGCCACTTAAAGAAGCCTGGTATACTTTTCTGGATACATTCCATAGAAAAGAATTTCAGTTATACATTCACTAGAAGCCACAAACAAGAGACCTCATTAGAATATTTGCAAAAATGTTTAGACTTGATTTTTTTCTCCCTACATTTGTCTACAAGGTTGGAAAGATTATATACAGGACTGGCTGATAAATATTTTCTTTCTCAGCCAATCATAGGAGTGGCAGATGCAGATTGTTAGGTGTTATAGA
>JAQZBX010075559.1:0-14579 GCA_029593785.1 Cabassous unicinctus
AGGTTAGCTTATCTTCCTAAAAGCAGAAGGCCATTAGGGAGGAAAAGAGTCCTTATCTGTTTAGAGTTGTAAATTTCAATTCAAAGGGGCAGGCAGGGAGTGAAAAGGGGGCTGGGGGTGGGGGGGTGGGGGGGAGGAGAGAAAGGGACCGAGGGGAGTTTATTTTCCTAAAGCTGTGGGTTTCTGCCGAGGGGGTTAGGGTCCCAGCACTTCCCTTATCACTATCTTTATTTGACTACTGACAATACCTATTATATTATTATGAAATTAAGTCTATCTCTTTTATTTAGTAAAATTAAAAATTGTGACTTTAAAGTTTGATATGTCGCAAGATATGTGACAAGATGCATTTAGCAATGAAATGTGCTAAAAAACCGCAAAGGATATGAGTTGTATTAGATGGCACTGAGTTTGGGATTTGGAAGTTATTTTGTAATTGTGTGCTGTTGGTCTTGAGAGAGTGTTTTGTGTATTTCTTCCCCTTTACCCAAAATGTAGTTTTGGTTGAGTGGTGACCATATGGGAATAATGACACTGTGGGAAAAGTTCTTGTGCAGTTTTCATTGTAATTTGATCAATATCAAAAAGCTGTTTGTCTGAAAGTTATTCATACAAAAATAAACACCAGCAATTGTTCTTCCAATGCTCAAGGAAGTCAATTTATACAGGGAGAAAGTGTATCAACTACAGAAAATGCAAAGACTACTAATGAATATTTTCCCAAGAAATTGTCTTTCTGGGATCCCCCCATTATATTAGAGCATCAGGAAAAAATTGACAGTGAATCAATTGTCACCAATGATTTAAATAAAGTTAAAAACTTGGGTTCATCATGTGGAAAAATTAGGTAAAAATTAAAACAGGATTGGAAGTGAATATAGCTCAAATGTTTCAGCACCTGCTTCCCACATACAAGGTCCTGGGTTCAAACCCCGGTACTTCCTAAAAATAAATTAATAAACAAATATTTTTTAAAAATTAAAACAGAATTAGACTTGGGTTTAAGTTGGCAGCATATTCCAGGGTGTAATTACTTATCTGGCATCAATATGCAGTCTGAGAACACTTACTCTGTGCCTGCCTCTTAAATGTTGTTTTTCTCATCTACCATGTTCAGTCATTGATGCTAGAAACTGGGGAGTCATGTTTACCTCTTGTTTTTTCTCTCTACCTCATTCAATCTTCAATACGAATTGTGCCTCCTAAATATTACTCACATGTGTTTCCTCCTCTCTGGACCTCCTAGCTCTGTACTGGTTCAGATTCTATCATCTTTTACCTGAACTACTTCAACGGCCTCTTTACTTTTATACCTACACAGAATCTCATTCTTTGCAAATCTATCGTCCACACAGTCCATTAAATTACAAATAAAAGACATGTGACAATGTCAGAGTTGCCCCATTTAAAACACTGTAATAACATATAGCATATAAAGCATCCATGATCTTGCCCGTGCTTTTGTCTCCTGCTATTCTGGTTCGCAAATATCAATAAATCAATTAAAAGTATCTATGAAGCGTGTCTTGCCATTTATTATAGTATATCCAGAATTTAACATAGTGCCTTCCATATACAAATCAATATTTTACCTCCTAAATATCTCTTGAATGATTTCACTCCATGAACAAGGACACCACTCAGCCAGAGTCATGGTCTCATCCAGAAAATGCAACAATTTCCTAAACACCTCTTCCACTATCCACCTCTAATCTAATCCCCACTTCCTATAACCAGAAGGATCTTTTACAATTGAGAAACGGGTCCTCAATGAACCTAGGATAAAGTTAAAAATACTAAGCTGATTCATAAGGCCTTGAATGTACATCTCTTAGACTTGTTCTCAGGGTTTCCCTTTCTCTCCCTCTACACATCTTAGAGACTGGATGTTCCCCTATCCCCCCACCCCTCTCTTTGTTAAATCCTACTTATTCCTCAGGTCTGGATTTAAACATCAGTTCCTTAGTGTGGCTGTCCCTGACCCTCTTGGATAGGTTAATTTTTTTTTCCCTCCATTAAAAGAACACTTGCTCCAAAGCACTCATCACACTTGTAATTACTTGTTCAATATCTGTAACTTCCTCAGAGACGCTTTCCCTATTTCCCTTGACATGGGGAAGTATAGGCATCAAACATTTTCATAGATCACTGTACTTCTCTTTCACAGCACCATAGTTCAATAATTATGTGTTGAATTGAATTGAAGATGTATCTCCAGTCCTCAAGGAATTTTGGGGTTTGGCACTAGCAATATCTGTATACTTCTAGCTAACTCTCATTTTTTAAGTCTCAGCTCACTGTCAGCCACTCTAGAAGCCTTTACTAATCAAACTTTACGCTACTCCCAAGCTCGATTAGATCCCTCCTCCCAGAACCCATAAAATTTACATTTCTATCATTGTTTTTAGTAGAATGTATGATAGTTATCTATTTATGGGTCTGTCATTAGACAGTGGTTTCCTGGAAACTAGGTAATATCTAATCATGTTTTATATTCCAAGGTAACAAGCACCAACACATAAGCACCCAGTGAATATTTATTGAATGAGTGGATGGATGAATAAATGTAAAATAGGGATTAATGACCTTTGCTACTGTGGCAGTGTGAGATTATTTTATGAATCTCAAAAAGAGAAAGATTATGTTTGTACATGAATCTATTCCTCTTGGTGTGATATCCTTGATTGCATTAAATTCAGTTGAGGTGCCTTTGAGTAGATTAATTGATAAGATGACTTTAGGACTTTAGATTGACTATGTCCGTGAGGCATGACTTAGGTTGAGTCTCTGCGGTCTTGCTGTGTCTGATAAAAACGGAGACACAGAGAGGGAATAACACACACAGAGACAGGAAAATGAAGCCACCATGTTTGATCCTGCCATGGAAGAGAGGACTAGAGGATGCTTAAGCACAAAGCCGGAAGAGGCTGGGCCCACGGAGCAGCTCAAGAGGAGAGGAGCCCTGGTATATGCTGATAGCTTACAGCTGAACTCGGGAAGAAAGCAGAACAGCTGAGATCGATATAGGAGAGGCAGAAAGAGCCAAACCCTGTGCCTGTTTGCCGTCAGCTGAGCTCAAACGTCAGCAGAGATCAATGGCCATCTTGCTTCAACAGGTGGCAGCTGATTTTGGTGAGAAAGCGCCTCTGATGGTGCCTTAATTTGGATATTTTACAGCCTCAGAAGTGTAAGCTTTTACCCCAAATGAATCATCCCCTTTATAAGAGCCAACCCATTTCTGGTACTTTGTATTGGCAAACTAAAGAAGCTACCAAGTAATGTACACTCTCATATAAGAATAAGGGACGTGTCAGTGCAAATAGTATGGACTGGTAAGCTAGGACCATCTCAGATACCTCTCACACACACACCCTAGGCTTGGACATTTTATAGATACAACGCTGACTTGACTGAAATTGTTTCTGTGACCCTTAAAACTAGTATCAAAGACAAATTAAACTGAATTATATAAAATAAATAAAGTTATATTTATTTCAGCCTTGTACACTGAGAATTATATTCAGCAGAGATATACACATAAGTATATATTTAGGTATACACACTTATATAGTGGTAGGCTGAATAATGGCCCCTCGAAGATGTCCGTGCCCTAATCCCCTGTGAGTATTTTACCTTACATGGCAAAAGAGACTTTGCAGGTGTGGTTAAGTTAAGGATTTTGAGATGGGAAGATTATCCTGGATTTATCTGGGTGGACCCAAAGTAATCACAAGGATCCTTATAAGAAGGAGGTAGTAATGTCAGAGTCAGAAAGAGTTTTGAAAATGCCACGCTGCTGGCTGTGAAGATGGAGGAAGGGGCCATGAACTGAGAATGCAGGCAGCTTCCAGCACCTGGAATAGATAAGGCTCCCCTAGAGCATCCAGGAACACAGCCTTACCAATACTGTACTTTTAGCCCAGTGAGACTTTGGACCTACAGAATTGTAAAATGATAAATTTGTGTTATCTTACAACAGTAAGTTTGTAGTAGTTTGTTACAGTAGCAACAGGAAACATACTCAGATGTATGTTCATAGTATGTGTATGTGTATGTTGTGATTATTTGTCAGTACTCTGATACAATTGTCTTTATATTGCTTAAGAGTCTAGAGGAGGAGATAGACAACAAACAGTACACAAATCATTAAATATTTTATAACTGTGGTAGGTGCTAATGAAAATTACAATGACTGATGAAAATGTTTTTAACACCCATGCTTCCCATTGACAAGGTGATAAGTAACTACTATATTTATACATACACACACATATTTCTCCAAATATGGCCCCAAATTTATATAAAGTTGGTCATCTGCATATATTTCAGGAGGACTCCACTTTGCACCATTTATAAAAATTCAAAAAAAATAAGTTTTGAAGAGAAGAGCCCAGAAATTTTTGCATGCACCACTTCATTTGTAACTATAACTTACTTCTGTCTGTTTTGTTATTGTAAGACTAGAGTGGACTCAAATATGTTTTCTAAAAAAGAACGGTACTAAAAAAAGGATTAATTTAAAAAATAGAGTTTCTATGCCTAAAGTAGAATCTTATGTGATTTTAGCAATTTGGCGTTATTTCAATATCTAGTATGAAACATCCCGAAATCTCCATATGTGTCAGAGTATGATGCTAATGCAGAAAATTAATCTCCTATCTAAGACTTTATTTTTAAATAGTCAAAATACTATTTGTTTTATAGTACTCCAAAATAGACTCCTTTGCTTATTTCAACTTGTTGCTTATAACAGTAAATGCATTAAGAAGTATTCCTCTGTCAGAAATAAAATTATCTCCCTCACTGACAACTGGTCACATTTTTCCAGGAAAAGATTACCCCAAATGCTGCAGAATTGTATAGCATATATTAAAGACAATAAAGATAATTAATTCAGAATATTTACACAGCCATTAGTTTGCATGCTCAAATAAAAATTGTTTATTCTTCTCAAAATCCAGAACAGTCTGCACTTACTTTATCATGTGTTGTGTGATATTTTTGTTTTTACTGGCATAATTGATTCCTTGTTGCAGAACAAGAAATGTGCAGAAAATTTATATGAACCATTTATCATTTTTTGTCACATGTTTTTTTTTTTTCAATATATTCTTTGGGGAAATAAGTAGCAAAGGCCACAGAAGGAAAACATAAGAAGTGGTTGATTTTTTAACAGTTTTCTCAAAAATGAAACCATGAGTATTTGAAATATTAGTCTTTTGAAATATGTTGTTATTTTAGGTCAAAAATTTTGGAGCTATATTTCATCTTATTTTCCCCAATGGTTTCATGATAAAAAGAGAGATAACCATCTTGATTACTTTTCTGGTTTTATAAGAATTGGATTCATATTCCCAAATAATGTAAAGAAAGAGACAGCCTTAAATGATATAATCTAGAGAAATGAATGAAAGAACTGAAACTCAACCTAAGTAGTTAATTTTATTTGCAATATCTAAGTCTAATCTTCTTTCAAGTATAGATCTCCTGAGGACACCACCACATAAATAATTCTCAAAGGCTATACAATAGCCATTTGTGATAGCTATATTCACTTGCATTATAAAGATTTGAGATATTCCCCAGGTATTCTAAACAAAGTGTGAAAAATATAGCTTTCCATAGATGCAGAATCTATCAGACTTCTCCAAAGATGTTTAATAGAATGATATGCAGAATGCATTCTGTGTAAAATATGTCTCAGAGACCCTTGATATGCAATACTGAAAAGATGTTGTTGTTTTTTTAAAAAACGTGAATAGATGTTTTTAATGGAGGACTTAGCAGAGCTTTAAGAATGCTACTGAGTGCTGTGGATTTCCATGAAAGGATACAGTTATGTCTTGCTTTGCCAACTAGGGAACTCAGCCCTAGATGTCTTCATTTTATAATCCTGACCTTCTGTACCAGGTAACAGGTTCTAAGTTGAAATGAGGTTGCTTTTGAGCATACCCCATTACTCTAGGAAGATCTCTTAGTCTCCCCAGAGGGTCTAGGTACAGAGAATAATTGTTGAATTGACTTATAAATCCAATCTGACTTTAACTTTAGTGATTTATGGATACCCAACATTCATGCATCCTTTTATGAAGTCAGCCCCAGATTTTCAGAGCAGTCTTCACTTTACCCACACTCAGTACATGTAGTTTAGGTAAAGCTTATCCAACCCCTACCTCTAGGCTTAAATTTATCACATCCTCCACCCACAGATATTAGTTCAGACCAACAAAAATCAAGCTAAGCAATATTTTTAGTGGGAATTTGGGGAAAGAAATGTGCTATCTTCCAATGAGACTGCTAGCAGAAGAGTGATGTGAGGCTGAGAAAGAAACATGATGCAGAGCCTGAGAAAGAAGCCAATACAGGAAAAGCAGGGCCGAGAAATGGGAGTAGGACAGAGTCTGCTGACATTGCTTGATCTTCTGTATCCAGCCATGTCTGAACTGCCACCTCTGGACTTTCCAGGCAAGGGAGACATTCTTTTTCCTTTTTTGGTTAAGCCAACTTGATTTGAATTTTGTCACTTACAATTTTAATGCCTGTACAGCTATACTGAATGTTTAAATAAGGAACACTTCAATATGTTACCCCTGGCAATATTTTACAAAAACTCTGCAGTGTTCTTATTCATAACCTAAACTAAATTATGACTCACTTTCAAAGTCACCTCATTGACTATCTCTTCTTGCCATTTATCGCTATACAATATAGAGCAGCATTCCCACTATTACATAGCAAACATTCTTTGATGGCCATATGCATAAAAATAAGAACACCATGAAAAAGAAATGAAGGATAATTATTGCCATGACATGGGTGTATTTCAGAAAACAGAAATTGATTTGATTAATTCTCAGTCAATGCATATAACTCAATTTATTTATAATGTGAAAAAATAATATAAGATCTTTTAAAGCACCCTGTCTCAATTCTATGAAGTTCTCAAAATTTTCAATTTGAGCCAGCAGTTGAGACTTCTTGTTAATACAGAAGAAACACATGTTACAAAAGTGAGCAGCAAATAAAATGTGATAATTATTGCTCAACTAATAACTTTGAAAGACAAGTAAATCAGATGTTAGAACTTGCACCTCTTTTAATATTTTCTTAAAGAAAACATTAGTGGAATTATCAACAACATCTTACACACTCTTTGGTATTTTCATCCAGATAAATCCTGCTACCTATTGCCACTCAGCAGTGATTTGAAGCAGCAGAGCTGCTCTTAACATTTACTCTTGCTTGATGAGAACATGTTGAAATACTCAGAAGTACACTTATTAAGTAAAAGAAATGACAGTGCACACTTTCTGTCTCCAAATGTTGATAAGGGGCTCAGAGGTAAAGGAGGCGAATGCTTTCAAAATGCTAAGTCTTACATGAAAAGAAAATGAAGCCAGGCTTCTTTACAAACCCTGATTTACAGTTGTTTATCTAACAAAAAATATGTTTTATAAACAGAAAGGGGAAAATAGGCTATCAGAAAGCAATTGAGATTAATTTGAATTTAGAGAGTCATATTATCATGGTGATAAGAAGCCTCAGGGCATGAATTAGCCATTCATTAACATTTCCTCTGGTGACTAGAGGAATGGAGTTAATAACTTATGTAATATATTTAGCTGCTAATTTAGTCATTTACTTGATAGATGTGAGAGAGTTGCAAAGAGTGGTTATAAAGGTACTCCATGCACTTTGTCAGTGTACCAGAAGATTTGCAATAAGTGCAGCACATAAAACTTTTTAAATAAGTGTAAAGTATCAGTAAACTAATGCATTCATAGCACTTTAAGTGCATCAAATACAGAGGAGAGTGATGTAATTTCTTCAAAGTGCTATGTATGGGCTCAGGCGATAGACTTAATGTAACGTAAGGAGCATCATAAAAAGAGAACTGCTGTGAAATACTCGACATGGTTCTGTTTAGCCTGTACCTTCATTTCTTTCTTTTCATGCATTTGAGCCCCTGGAAGATGGAGGTTAAACAGGTGGAGAGTGAAAAGATCTGATGGTCTGGAATTCCCTGCTGATTGCCTGTAAACTCCCTTTACAATCAACCAATATTTGAATAGTCTTTAATTTTTCTTTACACAATGAGAGTTTCATAAAACATACAAGCCCCTTTTTTCTTTTTCTGTAAATAAAAATGTTAGCCTGTGATGTAATACTCAGTAGGCACGTTTTTTTAAATTAAATCCTCTGATTTTATGAACTATAACCAGTATTTAAAAGATGTAAAGCGAGAATGTACCTTTTGTATGAGGGGTAACCAGATTGTTTCAAGCTAAGAGCTGTACAGGTAAAACTGTCTATTGGTTAGATCACTATAGTTTATCAACAAAATCTATATACAGTATAAAAGAGTCAGGATTTTAATAGTAACACTGCATTCCTGCAATTGCTCTGAAAACAAATTTAACTTTCTATTTTTGTTATGGGTAAGAGCTATACAGTCAATATCTATGTCAGTATTTCTTTTGGATCAACAACCATATTTTTCTTAAGCTATTGTTAACCTGGAATCAGAGCCAACAATCTTTCTGTATTTAAATGTAGAACAGTATTACTATGGTACAAATGATGGCATCCATTCAGCCTAAATATGTTCAAATTGCAAGTAAATACACATGCTGTATCTACAGCTTTGCAAATACGAAGCAGGGGCTCCCTCTGCATAACCATCTGTGCATTGCTTTGGCCTTTTATATTTTATAATACAGATAATAAAGCCCAATCTTCTTTAAGATCAGAATTAAATAGTTGGAATATGTCTAACTTCATCGAGTACAATATTCCCTAACCACTCAATACACTGGAAACGACAGTAGTGTCGGCAGTAGTAAATGTGTTTTTAAGAAAATAACCTACTCTTAGGCAGCAAGGAAAAAGTTATATGAAAATATCAAATGATATTATAATTGTAAACAAAAAAATATAGCAAAAATTACTAAGCTAAAGACACACTGAAAATATCACTAACAATGCAATCTTTATGTTGCAGTGGGGCCGTCAAAGTGATAAAGATACTGATAAAAATGCAAAAGAATTCTGAACATGTTTTAGGAATGAGAAAAGTGCATTAGTTACATCACATACCTAGTGTCGCCACCAACTAGGTGATTTCTGTGAATTAATTGCCCAAGAGCTAGCTCCACACATCCTTGCCCTCAACTCCAAAGGTAGGCATCTTGTGTTCACTTCGCAAACCTATCCTAGGACATACTTGCACCTTATCATCACTGGAATCTCTTCTGCTTCTGTGATCTAAACTCCAAACAGCACCCTCTGACCAAATCAGCTCTCAGCTGCTTCCAGATCACTCACTTTCTGACTGCCATTTCACCTGCTCTTCATCTTCAGTGTGACCTCCAATCCCTGGACCACTCCATTTCTTGAAACTATCAACAGCCTTCCAACTTCAGTTCCCATCCTCAGCAGGATATCTGATGCTGCCATGGCAACTGCCTCAGCAGTTAGTTGGAGATTTTCACCTCGTTCTTCAAATCACTAAGGCCAACCAATCAATACTTTTCTGATCTTACTTTTCTTAAGAACTTTGTGCCTTTTGACCCTATTGACTACCCTGTGTCCTTAGCCATTTTATTTGCTACAAATGCTTAAAGAATATGCAATGGTTGTCTTCACTACAAGATTCAGTCTACAAAAAGGTCATGGATCTACATCTTATTTGACTTGGTACTCTAATGCCTATCACAGTTTCTGGTCAATAGTAGATGCTTAATAAAATCTCACTGAATGAAAAAGCACCTTTCTCAAGTAAAATTTTACCTGGGCTGACAATGAGCATCAAATAACAGAGTGAAAGAAAGCCGTTATTATCATTAAAGACAACAGGGGAAATTTTGAGGCCAAGATATTCAGCTAATGATAAATAATCTTTTTCCCTTTCTCTCTGATAAGTGGTAGCAAAGATTTCACTCAGACCTCAGGAATGATGATGTCGTGGTATCGTATATTCCATTCTATCCTATAAATTAAGCAAAGGATATGAAAACTTTCTTGTAGAATGAATTTTGTAGTAAAAATAATCTTTACATGTTCTTTAAAATACATTCTTAGCAAAAATAATATCCAGAGACACAGCCTGGTTTTGTGGAAAACACTCTTGAAAGGGAAGTCCAGACCTCAGTTTTAGTTCTGAATCTAATTTGCTGTGTTTTCTAAGAGAAGTTAGTTTCTTAAAGCTTAGTTTCCTCACTTGTGAAAGGATTGGATTAGATGATTTCTAATGCCCCTCTCAGCTCTAAAGTTCTATTTTAGCCTGATGAAATTTAAAATTTTAAAGCCCTTAAGTCTTATTCATTTTTCAAAAATGTAACAATTAACACTCAGCATTTTATCTTGCCAAAAAAAAAGTTTATCTGTCAGCATTTCAGGATGCTTAGATATAAACCTTTTATAATCTCATCTGGGACAGAAATGTTAATTTTTCAGTCATCTCAATCTTTTTAGTCTTCATAAAGAAATAGTTATATGTTGCGTTACTCCTCATTTTCATTGAACTAGTGATAATATAAACTAACTCTTTAGAGCTGGAATGTATTTTATCGTTTTTTTTTCCTCCAAATTGGATATTAAAGTGGTTTATGCCAAATTATTGCATCAAACTAAAACAATGCAAATGCAGTCAAATAACATCTACTAATACCTTGAGCATTTTAAACTTATGCCCATACACTCTATTATTTTAATGTTCTCAAATGAGGATCAACATGCAAAAAATTCTGAACATGTTTCAAGGATGAAAAGAGTAGTGCATTAGTTACATCACATACCTAGTGTCCCATCACCAACTGGGTGACTTCTGTGAATTAATATGTGATACATTTCAGCACTTCCTTCAGATGTAAAGAGTAGCATGCTATAAAAAAGCTCTCCATACCAAAAATAATATTTCTAATCTTTAATCAATAGGCAGTTGTTACAAACAATAGTTAAGGCAATCATATTATACAAGTATGTTGAAATTAACTTTTTAAAAGTCAGTAACTAAGCCAGATTATGAATGTCACATAAAACTAATTACATTCAATAATCCAGATTTAACCCTCTTACTCTCATTTCCTCTCTGTCAACTGAAGGGCTTAGATTAGGTGATTTCAGATAGGATATTTTGTGATTCCATGAGAGAGGAGGGTAATTAATGAGCGATAACAAACTTAAGCCAGGCTGAGACTTGTCTAGATGATCATTGGAAAAGGGGGGAGGGCAGGACCTCCAGGCAGACAGGACAGCTTAGGCGTGTTACTACACATCCTTTTCCTGCACAAGCCAAACCAGACTTCCAGCAGAGGTGGCCTATGAGTGCCTGGGTTGACCCTGTGTGGAGAGCGCCGCAAAGGAGCTGTGGATTCTGGTGGACGCCTGCAGCCAGCCCATGGTGATCCGCCAGCAGTGAAGACAAGGGAATAAATACACGAGTTTCACTCTTCTCCCACCCTCTGATCTCCCGCTGCCTTTGGCTGAAACGGACCAAAGAGGGCAGAGGAGCTGGTCGGGCAGCCAATGTGGGGCACAGAGCCGAGAGAAGAAGGGAGGAGAGCAGATGTGGGGGAGCAAACAGAAGGTGTGTACCACAGAAGAAAACAAAAGTTTCGAATCGGGTTTCTTTGTTTAAGGTGCTCAAATGAATAAACAAAGGCATTGTTTCCTTTTAATCTCAATAGTCTAGCCACACTACTGCCAAGCGAGGTTTTTATGAATTGAAAGAGAATAAACAGAAATTCGCTCAGACTGCAGCTCAGAGAGAACAATACTTTACAAATATGTGAGAACAGTTAAGAAAGATGGATTAAGAAGAAATGGCATGTGTATAATTAGATTTACTCAAGAAGAGATTAGCGAGAACGGCCAACCACCTAATTTTTTAAGAGGTAATAACTCAGAATGTTGCAGAATGGAAAGATAACATGAGTCTTCAGATTAAATTTAAGATACAGCAATCAACTGCATTTCCATGTAAGAGCAACAACAATTAGAGAATGGAATTTTTGAAAATGACATTTACACTATTATAAAATAATCCACTACTTAGAAATAAATCCAACGAATCTGTAAGACCAGAAATAAATCCAATGAATGTATAAGACTTCCATAAGAAAATCTATAACACATTATTGAGAAAAATTAAGGATCTAAATTAAAGGAAGGACATACTGTTGTTATCAGGTTTCTATTGCCACAATAATGCTGAATAACAAGCCACCAAAGCTCTGTGGCTGGAAACAGCAGGCATTCATGTAGCTAACTTTGTACACCAGTGGTTAGTCCAGTTGGTTTTTCTGGGCCGGGCTGGGCTCACTTGAACTTCTGTGAGGTTGGCTGGTTACATAGAGATTTTCATATCTGGAGGGTCAATCAGCTGTCAAATGTGGGAGACTTGGCTCTGCTCTAGGAGTTTTGTTTTGTTTTGTTTTGTTTTATCTCTCCATTAGACTAGCTTGGCAAAGGGATAGAAGCAAGGTGGAAAATGGAAATACATATGAACTTTTCAATCCTTCACAGCGAGTCTGCTAACAGCCCATTAACCAAGAACTTTACCCAGGCAGGGAACTATACCTCT
The DNA here is from genome assembly GCA_029593785.1 of Cabassous unicinctus. Taxonomy (NCBI): domain Eukaryota; kingdom Metazoa; phylum Chordata; class Mammalia; order Cingulata; family Chlamyphoridae; genus Cabassous; species Cabassous unicinctus. Next base: position 12,584 of record JAQZBX010075559.1, read on the forward strand.
TGATGAGAAGAGCTGCGATGTCACTTTGCGAATGGTGTGGGTACAGGGTGGGGTGACGAATTGGAGCCATTAATAAAACAGCCATGTTTGCAATCTAGAACTCTCAAAATTGTACAAGATATCAATTCTCCCCAAACTGATGTTTAGACACGAAGCAATCCCCAACAAAATCCCATTTTTGGGGAAATAATTTTGATTTTATAATTCATATGGAAATGCAAAAAGGTAAGATGAGCCAATATAATCTTGAAGAATAACAATAAAATTGAGGAACTAACACCATCAGCTATCAAGATTATTCTAAAGCACAAGGATAGACAAATGGAACAAGGAAACAGAACAAAGATTCCAGAAACAAACCTTATTTGTAAATCTATAAAATCAATTTATAAGAAATGTGACGCTGTAGTACAGTAGGGAAAGGTAGTCTTTTCAATGAATGGATGCTGGATCAATTGGAATTAATTTGGATTCCTTCCTCATACCATATATAAAAAACAATTCCACATGGCTTGTATATCTAATTGTGAACTGTGAAACAATAAGGCTTCTAGAAGACAGCAGAATGTCCTCATGTTTGGGCATAGGCAAACATTTCTTAAACAGGGCATCAAAAGAGCTAACCACAAAAGAAAAATTAATAAATTGGACCATAAAAGTAATGATAACTAACTATGCTTAAATGATAGTGGAATAATGAAAATAAAATTCTATCTACACAGTCCTACATGTTAACCTGTAGTTCCAATCACTATTAAATTTCAATTTTAAATTAATTTAATATTGAAAATTCATTCCTCAGTTGCATTAAACATATTTCAGGTGCTCAATAACCATATATGACTAGTGATTGTCACACTGGACAATGAAGTTAGAGAACATTTCTATTATAACAGAAGATTCTATAGGTCAGCAATGAATTTAGATAATAACAAAATGTAGTGTGGGGGGAATTCAATGCCAATTTGGCTACAATATGTTTTTTATCTTGCTCAGAGAGAAGAAAAATGACTTTATTTTCTTTTGAAAATACGATTATGTTTGCTGGTAAAATAACTGTAAGAAATAAAATGATTTAAAAAACAGAAAGGCAATATGTATTTTTCTTCTCACAAAAATTAGAAAGAAATTCCTTTGAAATGCAAAAAGCATTATATTAATATTTGATGATGTAAAGTTATATTTAGGTAAGAAATGTAGACTATTTTTTTAAAAGTGGGAATTGAAGGTTAAAACTGAGTCATGTCCCATGCTAGGGGGAAGGTAAAGCATTTATATGCTGAGTTTGGCTTAGTGAGAGGCCACATTTGAGCAACAAAGAGGCTCTCAGGAGGTAACACTTAGCTAACCTATAATACTAGACTAAGTTTCAATTTCAAAAGAAAATTTCATAAGTACAGTCATCAATACCAAGGGCCCGTCAATGGCCCATCCTCCTTCACTAGGCACCGCCCCTGTACTCTGGGGATTGTTGCTGTCCCATTAGAGACTGTGGCTGTGCTCCCCATGATGGGAATTTGATATTCTTTCAGTTATTGTGTGGCTCTCCACCCACCATGACAATGCACCATGAACACCTGAATTCATTCATATGCCTTAGAGGTTTGCCCCAGGTGAACCTCCTCCCATGCATCCCCCATCACTGACACCCTGCACCAATGATCCTCCCCTGCCACAGTTGTAACCCTTCTGTGATCCTAAACTTCTTCAAAAATGAAGCGAAGAAAATAACCAAATACAATTAATAAGAAAATCAAACAATAATGATAGTTTTTTTTTTTAATTTTTTTAATTTTTATTTTTTTTGCATTTGTTTACATAAATGTTATTTGTTATATATATATATATACATTTTATAAAGGTGCCTAGATTACCCAAATATTACTCAGAAACTACAGGGATTCCCATGCTCCCCACCGCCCACACCCCCAAAAACACCCCACACAACCATTCCCCATTCGTGTGGTACTACACCCACAATGGATATACACATCCT
>JAQZBX010075560.1:0-14582 GCA_029593785.1 Cabassous unicinctus
CCAAGGAACATCAATGCCCCTTTCATCCCCACTTGGCAGGGTCCATTGGAAAGAAGGAGGGGCCAAGAGGGAGAAGGAGACCCAGAGTAGAACTGGTCAGGATCAAATCCAGCCTTCAACTCCCCCAAAACTAAAGGTCCCCTCTACATCCTCCAATTTAAAGCACCCAAGTTTTCCTCTCGAACCTCCCCCCACCCCCACTCCCTCCATAACTCTTTCCCTAGAAACTGGCACAGAAGCTGCGCATCCTGACTCCTTGCCCTGTTCTCCCCTCTGAATCCCAGTTTAACACTCTCCTGCACAGGGAAAAACCTGCTGGAATTAGGATCACAGCTAAAGATGCAGAGGACAAGAAAGAAAGATTTCACCAACCCTAGTAGAACTGGGGGACACAGAGAGGTTTTTGCCTGCAACTTTCCTTGATGTGTCTAAAGTAGTCTTACTTGGAGTGGGGGAGGGAGGAGGACCTGGAGGCTCCAGCATCTAAATTCGTCTCTGGGTCAGGATGACTCAGGGGGAACCTGATAAGGGGCCTATGGGCGGGCCAGGAGGAGGTGGGAAATTTCCACTGGGACCCGTTTGCTTCCTAGACCAAGGGGTCCCAACCTATTGCAGGCAGAGTGAAGCTGATCCAGCTTTAAGATAGGGCTCCTCCCTATCAGGACACCTCCCGGCCGGGAGCAAGTGTAACTGGCCCAAAAAAGACAATCTCTTCCTCCATCCTCCTTCCCTTGGGCCAGAAGGAAATTCAAACAATACTGTCCACTAAGCAACAGTTTTCAGTACCTGCTATAGGCACACCACTTTGTAGAAGCTGGGAGGAATTCAAAGTGAGAAGTTGAGTCACACTCTCTCTGGAAGTTTATGATTGAGTTGTCCAGAGAAGGTATAAATACAGAAAAAGTTAAGGAATGTGATGTATACATAAGATCAATTGTTTATACAATAAGTCTATAGCAGTAGTTTCCCATCCGTCTAAAGTGAAAGATCAGAGATTTCCATGCCCACATGATGGTGTTTGTATTCCTAAAGACAATCTATGAATGCAGCAATACTTGAAAATAAGTTTGTGCAGTTTTCTGATAATCACAACATCTGCATTTATAGTAACACCTACGTGTGCAAGACATATTCTTTACTTAGTTGACCATCAGTCCTCTTTTCATATATGGCTTCCAGGGCCCATGGTAATAATTCAGAAACTCTCACCACAGGGGGCCTCAGACCACAAATTGGGAACGATTATCTTACTATAATTCAAAGAAGGAAAAGGTTTCTGTTCATAGGGTGAACTGCCTATGAGAAGTGCAGTGATGGGGTATTTGGGTGGGAGGGAGGGGCACTCTATCCCAGCAGAGAGCGAGAATAAGGGAAAGTCTGGAGACAGAAATATACAGGTTATTTTGAAGAACTGAGTAATAGCTGCTAGGTGCAAAGCGGTTGCCATACATTATCCCTCAATTCTAAAGGTAAGTCTTATTGTCCCCATTATACAGATAAGACTGAAGCTTAGATGTTTAGTGATTTGCCCAAAACCATCCAGCTTGCAAATGACATACAGTACTAGGATTCAAATCTCCACCCAGATCTATTCCTCTCCAAGGACTATGCTCTTTCCACTATCAGGTAGCCTCCTAAAGGCGTTGTGATTAAGCCATTATGGCCTGAGCTGAACAATAATGCTGGTGAGAGGTGGGTGGTAATTGATAAGATAGATTGGGGTTGGGGGCAGCTGTGACTCAAATGGTTGGGCATCCGTCTCCCATATGGAGGGACCTGGGTTCGATCCCTGGGATAAAAAGTAAAATGGATAAAAAGTAAAAATTAATTAATTAAAAAAAAAAAAGATGGATTGGGACCAAGTTGTACAAGTCCTTGAATGTCAGGCTGAAAGGGGAAATAAATAGTCATAGAATGTTCTTGATCAGGAGTAATGGGTAGAAAATACTATTTTGTAAAACTTAATCTGATGGGAGGACTATAGAGATGGATTATGGGGTGAGTGGGGGTAAAGAATTAGTAAAACCAGGGTAGTCATCCTTATGTGAAATAAGGACCTGAATAAGGGTAGAAGCAATAGGAATGAAAAGGAATGGATTTATAAGACACGGATAAGAATTGGTGACATTACATAAGAAGGGGAAAGAAAGCACCAAATTACTCTATTTTAAGAGCCTTCAAGTTCATCCATCTATAAGGCCTCTGGCCAGAGAAATAGTCAAAAAAGAAACCTCTGAGAAGTGTCCTTGACCTGCACAGAAACCTATGTGTTAGATTTTTCTGAGATTCACCCTCGCCCTGACCTATTTCACCCTGACCTACCCAGATCTGCTACACAACAAGGCCTGTCCTCTTTCCCTGTTGGGCCCAACATTGGAAGCCATCTAAAGTTCTTATTGAGGTTGCTCTGCCAAAGTCAGTGGTATTCTCCATGTCAGTGACTATCCTTGGGTCTAGAGATTAGTAAGGAGTGTAGTGTTGGACTAATGCCAACCTGTTTTCATTAACCCCTTCCCTGGGCTCTTCTCAGTTTTTGGCACGGAGTAGAGCAAAAGGCCATTTGACCAGGACCCAGAGGACTGCTGAGCTGGGCTGCAATGATGAGGGAAGTCGTACCATCTGGAGAGGTCCGAAAGTCGGCAACGTGCTCAATGCATCATGCAAGGTAAAGAGACCTAAAGCCCCCTCCCCCAAAGACAGGGCAGTGGTTGGGTCCAGACATAATGTCACAAAACACTGCTGAGGTCATAGAAGCTTTCTTCTCCCTTTTCTGTGTCGCCCTTGCCACATGGTCTCCTCAGCCAGCTGGCTTCCACATATCTGCATACACATATATACGGAGGCTAGGAAGGGTTGGACATCATCCGGTCACTCTTAGGTACACAAAAGTGGTGGGGAAGAGATGGTGGTGGTGGTGGTTATTCCATTTGTAGGCTCCACACTAGTATCCCTGCTGGGAAGGGGAAACTGATCCCGTAGCTGGGTGGTTGGATGGGAAGTGAGGGGGAAGGGATGAGAGGGCAACAGGGCAAGGGTGGAGTGTTCTCTTTGTTTATTCTGATTTTATCTGAACCCCCATCCTCATTCCTCCTCAGTCCTCCCTTCCCCTCCTCCCTCACCCCCAAGTCTCCCCCCCTGCTGCCCTCCTCCACCTCCAGTTGACCATGGCATCAGAAGCAGAGAAAACATTCCAGCGGTTTGCTGTGTTTGGAGAATCGTCAAGCAGTGGCACTGAAATTAATAACAAGAACTTCTCCAAGCTGTGCAAAGACTGTGGCATCATGGATGGCAAGATGGTCACCACCACTGACGTGGACATCGTGTTCAGCAAAGTCAAGTAAAGGCACCAAAGAAGCACAGGCATGGAGGGGGAGGGGGAGAGTAGAACAAGCAAGTTAGTGGGACCTGGAATTTCCACTCTGTTCAAAGGACAGAACATTTTCAGTTGTCCTACTCTGTGCCTACTGGGTCCCCTGCCCTCAAGACACTCAGTGATAGGACAGAAGAGGCCAAATCTGAAAAAGGGGAGGGTTAGACTGTGGAAGGTGGAGGAGTTCATGTTCCAGCATTCCTGGATTTCTGTCTGCCTGCCCAGGGCCAAGAATGCTCGAACCATCACATTCCCACAGTTCCAGGAAGCAATGAAGGAGCTGGGCCAGAAGCGGTTCAAGGGCAAGGCCCCAGATGAAGCTTTGGAGAACATTTGTAAACTCATGGAGGGCAAGGATCCAGCCACCAGTGGTACTACTGTGAGTGACATTCTTCACCCCTAGCCCTTGGCCCTATTTCCCTATATGCCTGCTGCTCCAGCTTCCCCTCCTTCAACGTCGCTAGCACCTGCAAGAGTGTAAGTATAGGAGACAGGGCAGGAAGCCTCCCGTGCTCTTTTGGTTTGGAGGCAGGCTTTAGAGATAGACCATCTAGTCATTTCACAGGTGAGGAAACTGTGGCCCAGAGTGGAGAAGTGGTTTGCCCAAGGTCCATGGCTATTTTAATAGTAAATTTTAGACTCATTCCCAAGTCTCTAGTATCTGAGTCCAGCCAGTTAGGGTTTGGTGGCTTTGTGAGGACACTGATACAGAGTGCTTGGTGCCTAATTCCTAACTCCTCCTCCTGCTCTTAAAATAAGGTCTACTTTCTGACCTCCTACCTCTCACCCACCTCTGTCCCCTAATTGTTTCCTCAGTACTAAAAGCTCTTTACAGTCTGGGTTTCAAATAGGGCCTTCCCAGTAGGAGGGGCCTTGCCTATTGAGTCAGAGGTTGAAATTCTCTGGCAGCAGACTGGTCAGAAAAACTCCTCTGGAAACAGAAAACTCTGCCTTCCCTCCCTCCCCACTCCCCACACATTTATATTACACCAGACTCGCCTCCCTCATGACTACAGGATTAGATTTGCCACAGTTCCTTGCCCACAGCTGCAGCTGGGTCCTAAGAAAGCAGCACCATGCCAGGAGCAGAGCTAGAGTTCTGAACACCAGCAATGTCTAAGGCCATCTTTAGAGAAGGGATGTGACAGTAGAGGGGAGGGAAAAGGGCTCCAAATGATCCTCTGGCTTGCAGAAAGCAACAACGGTAGGCGGAGTGGACCGGCTGACTGACACCAGTAAGTACACAGGCACTCATAAGGAACGCTTTGATGAGAGTGGCAAGGGCAAGGGCATCGCAGGACGGGAAGAGGTGACTGACAACTCGGGCTATGTGAGTGGCTACAAGGATGCTGGCACGTATGATAAGAAGACCAAATAGAGAGGAGCCCCATCTTAGCCTGCCAGCCCCTGACCCTACATTTTCAATACCAGGGAGCTTGAGAAACAATAAACATCTGTGTGTGCAGCAGCTAATGAGCCCTGTCTTCCACCAGGGTTAGGGACAGTTTACCCAATGATGGAGAGAGAAGAGAAGGAGCCCAAGAAGTCAGGGTTTCCAGCTACACAACCTTCACTGCCTAGCCTCATACCTCTCAGTCATAAATCAGCATTCCCCTCAATAGCTGCTTCTAAGAATGGGCTGCAGCTTGTTTCTGGAGATAATAGATGAACCAAATGTGGAGACAAAAGTATTTACCTCCTAGTGTTCACACATTGCTAATCCACTCCCACTACCTTCCAAAAGGGAGTAGAAATTCTTGATTTGAACATGAATTTCATGACTCCCAGATGCCACCTACTGAACCCTTCCCTGTCCCTTCACCTTCCTCATCTGTGGTAATCCAGGTTTTGTTAGGGGAGAAATAGAAGCCAACTAGGGTGGGGCAAGGGTCTACTCAGCCTAACTCCAATTATGAGTTTGCCCTAGAGTTGGGGGGAGGGAGACTTCATTTTTCAGTGTTGATCCCAGAACTGGGTTTCATCCCACCCCATCTTCCTCATGGAATGCCTGGAGCAGAAGGTCCTACTACCAGTTAAGGGTAGCCCGGGAAGATAGCCAGTGGTGGGTGATCTTCAAGAGTAGGAGTTCTGGTGCATTGAGGAAAAAGTAATCAAATCAGAACTGACTTGGATGTGTGTTTTTTAACTTTTTATTTTGATATGATTATAGATTCACAGGAAGTTACAAAAATGGTACAGAGGGGAGGTCCAATGTACCCTTCACCTGGTTTTCCCCAACAGGTATCTCTTATATAACTCAGATGTAACTATGGTTAGGCCCACCTCACCCCTAGCAGTGTCATCAGCAGGCCCTGGAGTTCAGGGGGTGTCATGAGGAGCTACTGGAAGGAAAGGGGAGCAGGAACCTTTGGGGAAATGGATCACAGAGAAGGTAACTGGAAATTCCAGTGAACCAAGGTGAGAAGGATGGAAGGGAAATAAGAAGGGAGAAAAAGGAAGCTAGGATGACCAAAGGAGGCTGCGAATATGGGGGAGAGGCAGTGCTGAGCTTCATGGTAGAAGGAGGAAAGGACAGGTTGCATAAAGGGAGAACAATGATTTCATAGAGAGGAGCAGATTGGGAACTGAGGGAGATTCTGGGGTAGGCTAAAATAAGTCTTAGAGTCTCGGGGAGATTCCTATAGCTAGAGATACCCATTGTGTGGGTGAGTAAGGGTGGGCATTTCTAATGGAAGAGGGGAAGACTGAGAAGAGAAGGGTGATGAGGACACAGAGGTAAGATGCGGAAGCTGGCTGCCTGTTGCCATGGTATGAGCTGAGGCATTGGGCCTCCATCCAGGATTCAGGATCTGGCCCCGGTGGATGGACAGTCATTGCCAACTGGCCAGAGTCAGCTTCTTGGGTGGGTAAAACTGTCCCTTGAAGAGGAAGGATGGTGATGGGGGTGGTAGGGAGGTAGTAGACAAGTTGGAAAGAGCCTAGAAGACAGTATAACTTCACATGGTGGCCAAAGCTCTGGACATTTTTCCGACCTACCTAGTCTCTTGGGAAGGGACCCTGCCTGCCTTGGAAATCAGGGAAGAAGCCTGTGCCAGGGATCAGAATTTTGGAAAAAGGGACAGGTTGACCTGTGGTGGCAGAGCTGGGGTGGGGGGTTCGGAATTAAAGCCCCCCTTCTCTAGGCGATGCCAATGATATCTATTGGTTCAGCATCATACTTGTGGGAGCAGAGCAGGTAGATCCTGTAGTTGCCCATGGTGCTATTGTAGTAGCAGCTGGAGGGTGGCTGTTTGGGGGCCAGGTCGCAGATTGTGATGGGGTAGGTGTCCTGGGTGACTGTGCAGTATTCATTGTAGTTCTCACAGAAGCTCTCACTGTACTTGCAGAACTTCTGGATGATTGTCCAGGGGGCATGAATCACGTAATGAGTTCTTGGACAATACCAGCTTTTCATTCTGCCCCTCACGTAGCCCATCAAGCCATTGCAGTAGCCATGGAAACCTCTTGGGTAGTCAACCTTGGGGTAGTCAGTATATAAGTTGCGAAAGTTCTTGATGGCAGTCTGCTTGTTAATATCTAGGGCCAGAGCTGACTCTAGAACAAGCTGGAAGAAAATGAGCCAAGCCATAGCTGGTGCCATTCCACCTGCTGGCAGAGTTGAGATGGTTGGAGGCAAGAGTGGGCCTAGTGTGGCTGTTTGTCCCATCCCAGAAACACCAGCATCCCCAGCCTTCCCTATGTTCCTTCCCCTACATTCTTAAGAGCTGGAAGGTACCTCAGAGATCATCTAGCCCAGATCCCCATGGCCCAGAGAGAGGAAATGCTTGCCCACAGTCATCTAGCTGGTCAGCCACCTTCAGCCATTCCACCCTCTCCCTGGGTCCACCTTAGGATTTTAGCCTTACCTAGTTCATGAGCTGCAACACTTAAAGAATAAGAGATCCACCTAGTCCTTGAGTGAGAGAGTCTTCTTGCTTATCCCTGGACCCTTGGATACCTCTTCTGGTAAAAATAAAATAAAATAAAAAACACAGAAAGGATAGTGGTTGCAGGCTGAGCTGATGATTCTCTGGCTGTTTTGGAGGAAAGATAGGAGCTGGAAGACCTGCTGGGCAGGGGCAAGGATTCTTCTTACCTGAGGCCAAGAACAGCCCAGAGGTGAAAAAGGGCCAGAAAAATTTCTGGATAAAGATCAGGAAGAAGGGAATGTCCTCTGAGTTTTAGTAGTCCCTGTGCTGAGGACACTGGATGGGTGGGAGGAAGGAGACATGCTATATGGTCTCCTCCCTTCCGGTGTCATCAGAACACTTAGTACCAATGTCTTTGTCAGAAGTCCCTAGGTTCTTGGGCTTTCTTTGATGTTTTCTCTGGCCTCTGAGCCCTGCTCCTGCTGAAAGGTGAGAAGGAAAGTACCCATGTTTCTGAGGATCAAAGTGCTTCTTATTCCTGATCCTTAGAGAACAAAGGGTCTGCTACTCTCGTCCCACTCACAGAAGCCCAGGAGGCCATGTACGCAGGGGCCGCCCACAGGAGCACTGGGCTGAGAATTGAAGACCTCTGTGTGGACTCCTCCATCAACCTCGCTGCTAGCTGACCAAAACGCTCGTTATCTGTAATCTCAGTCGCTTTAAATGCACTCCTGGAAATCTATGCAGGCCGACCCTAAAGCCTCAAACTTGCCAGTTTGGATTAGACAGCACAGCCTGGAACTCAGGGCATCTGGGCCACCTGATTGGATTCTTGCTGTTGGCTGGTCCTTGGATAGTTTATCATGCTTCTGACTCTCTTTTTCATCATCATCTGCCCCTTCATCAGAAACCAAAAGGCTAACTCCCTGGAGTCTAGTCCTTGCCTTCCACAGGCCTCTCAGCCCTGTCTTCCTGCAGGGAGCTGTCCACCTTGGAGTCTTCCTCTTAGGAGCTTCTCATCTCCCTCACCCTGAAGGGGGCGGGGAGGAGTCAGGACGCCAAATGCTCAGTGCTCCGAGGCCCATCGTATAGCTCAGGGGGAGGAGGGGCAGAGCCACAGAGACACGTATTGGTGTTCCTCATTTCACAGCCCCCCTGAACATGCTCTTCCAGACACAATCAACTGAAGTCTAAAACTGAACCCATCCTCCCCCCAATGTGTTTCTCCTGTGTTATCTATCTCAGTTCCCTCAGTTATCTGTGCTAGAAACCTGAGTGACCCTACATCCTGCCTATTGGGAGGCAGTACTACATGGTGGTGAAGATCAAGTAAAACAGGCCAGTTGTTGAATCCTGGCTCTGCTGCTTATATGCTATGTACCTTCAACCTAAGCTTCCTAAACCATGAGAAACTTTGATTCCTTTATCTGTTAAATGGGGATAATACTTTCTACCTCATTGTGACCTTAGGTTTCATTAAGATATATGTAAAGAACTCTTAGCCCAGTGCCTAGTCCATGGTGGAAACTCAATATAAGCATGAATCCGTCAGTCATGAAGCCCTGATAGGCTCTCCTCTCCTGGACAACACACACCCCAACTCTAGGAAGGCTCAATTCAAATAAATGATTCACACAAATGCCAGAGTAAAAGTGCAGCCTTTCTTTTGCCTAAAACTGTGCGACGACTTATTGTTTCTTATAGGATGTAGTCCACACTATATCTCGTAGGACATAAGACCTTCCATGATCTGGTCCCCATCATCTTTCCAACTGCATCTCCAGCCCTGCTTGCCTCCCACTTTTTGCCCCAACCCCACCTCCTATGTGACTCATGCTATGCCCTCTGTCTGGAATGCTGCTGCTTCTCCTCCTCTCCCCTTCTCATACCTTTCCATCCCATTGCGCTATCTCATGGGAAGACTCAGCCCAAAGGTCATCCAGTCTAAGAAGCCTCTGCCTAGAAGACCTCCCCAGGGTTGTGTGCACAGCCAACCAAGGGAGGATAAAGCCCACACAGGCAGGTGGCTCATCTGCATTCTTCAGCCTACGCAACCTGAACCTGGCTGACTCAGTCTCTGCTTTGAGGAAGATGACCACATTGTGATCCCAGCCTTGAACCAGGGCATCTCTTCCCTACTTCCGCAAGGCTGCATCTTCCTCGAAGGGGAGGGAGATTCTCATGCCGCTTGGTGCTTCTCTTTACTCCCCTCATCGGCCACCACCCAGGACTGAATATTGGATGACCTACTCAGCTTCTGTTTCCTTTTCTGTAAAATGAGGTATCTTCCTTTTCCTCGTGCAAGAGGAAAACAAGACAAGAAGCATGAAAGTGACTTTTAACCATAAAACAATATATAAATGGATAACTGGATATGTTCTCATAGATTCTACAGCAACTCACTTTTCCCATTTTTTTCCAACTCACTTTTTTTTTAAAGATGTATTTTATTTACTTATCCCCCCCCCCCATTGTTTGTGCTTGCTGTCTGCTCTCTGTGTCCATTCACTCCATGCTCTCTGTGTCTGCTCTTTTTAGGAGGCACTGGGAACTGAACCTGGAACCTCTCATGTGGGAGAAAGGCACTCAATTGCTTGAGCCACCTCCACTCTGTTTTATCTCTCTCGTTGTGTTTTCTCTTTGTGTCTCTTGTTGTGCCATCTTGTTGCGTCAGCTTGCCACACCAGCCCGTCATGCCAGCTTGCTCGTCTTCTCCAGGAGGCACTGGGAACCGAACCTGGGACCTCCCATATGGTAGACAGGAGCTTAATCGCTTGAGCCACATCCACTTCCCCCAACTCATTTTTTTTTAATTTTTTAATTTTTTTTAAAAAAGATAATTAGATTACATAAATGTTACACAAAAAATATAGGGATTCCCATACACCCTATCTCCCAAACCTCCCACATAAACATCTTTCATTAGTGTGGCACATTAATTGAAATCGATAAACACATCCTGGGGTTTTGCCATTAAGCATGGACCATAGTTCACATTGTAGACCACACTCTCCCACACAGTTCTGCATGTTATATGATGATATAAAATGGCCTATATCTGTCATTGCAATGTCACTCAGGACAATTCCCAAGTCCCGAAAAAGCCCCTGTATTACAACTGCTTTTCCCTCTCCCTGCCCCCAGAGCCTCCAATGGCCACTGGCTCCACATCAATGTTGTAATTTCTTCCATTGCTTGAATCACAATATGTCTATAGTAGAATACCAGTAAGTCTACTCTAGTCCATAGCTCTTCCCCTCTTCCTGAGGAGTCTGGGATGGTGACTTACATTCCACCTCCAATAGAGAGGGGGTTTATATTCCATGGAGAAGATGGATGGGATTATCCTGCCTGCAGCTGCAGACTCTCTCCATTCCCTGGGATGGCTGTTGTCCATCATTTCTCCGCCAGTTGTCCTGGGTGAGTCCAATGAGCTGTAGAGTAGGAGTTGCTGCTTCACTGAGGTTCTGGGCCCAGCTGGCACATGGACAGCCTCCAACTCACTTTTGACACCTGCAGAGCCTCTTATTCCCCTAACCACCCGAGTGCCCCTTCCCCTCCCTGCTCTGCCATTCTAGCATCTCTTCTAATTCCTGCCCTAAAATTCATCACCATGAAACTTTCTATGATTAGTCATGCCCCATGTTGATTATTTTAAAGTGATGTTTAAAAAATAATTGGTAGGCACTATCTGAAAAACAATATGACAAATATGGAAAAATATAAACAAATAAGACAGTTCCAGTCCAGTTTATAATTCAGTAGGAAAGATATGTACGAACCTACAAAGGCATGAGCTCAGGACCTGGAAAGGTGCTAGATATGGAATGAGATGTGCCTTCCCATCCCAAACTGCAGTTTTGGTGGTTTGATCTTTAAAATCCTTTCCTAGGGGTGCTTATCCATAGGATTGCATCATCCATTCTGACATACTTATCATGGTTTCATCTGCTTCCCAAGTCAAACACTGGTGGAATTATTATCCCATTACACTGACCTTTACATACACAATTTTTCTAGAGATAAAGAAACTAAGTTCTAGTTCTTGCTCAAGGTCATATGTTTAATTCAGTGGTTCTCAACTGGGAGTTCTTTTGCTTCCCAAGGGACATTTGGAAATGTCTGAGACATTTTGGGGATGCTATGGAAATCTAGTAGGCATAGGCCAGGGATGCTCGCTAAACATCCTACCTTACTCAAGACAGCCCCCCACAAAAAAATTATCTGGACCATAATGTAAATAGTGTTGAGGTTGAGAAGCCCTGATCTAATTGAAAGAATCAGGTTTCTTAACAAGGGCAGACTTGTTTGTATATTATATATTGTAAAGGATTGATCTACATCTGGGACTTAGAAATATTTTCGTTAAACAGATTTTGCTTGTAATGGTGCTGGCTCTTCTGGCTGCAAAAGGAATACTGATAGTTCACCACTGAAAAATAGCTTTGAGTTATTTTTTCTGTAAAGGTAATCATTTGCATGTAGTCATCTACACATTCTTCCCCTTTCTCGTCCCCTTCTCTCCCCCCCAACCCTGCATCCATGTTAGTGGTTACCATTTGTAGAACTACTGGCTAGGGTGACTGTTGCAGGCTGTGATTGAAGGAAACCCTAAGGTTTTTGTCCCAAGTAAGCTCACCACAATCTCAGTAGCATCAATCTTCACCCTGTCCAACTAAAGTTGTTCAAAGAGTAAAATAGACAGTGTCATAGTTCCTGGATTGCCCTTGACCATAAAGGCTTCATTCATCTCAACCTTCTTGTTTTGACTGCACATTGACCCCAGGATTGAAGTCCAGGAGGTGCACTGTCAGTTCCTGAATCTGCTAACCAACCCTGGGGTTTGGTGGTGGTCCCACCTGGGACTGGCATCATTCAGGAGCAGAGTGAGTGCCTTCTAACCGAGAAGCCGACTCAGGATCATTGTTATGCAACGCACTATGCTAAGTCCTATGGGAGGTGCAAAAGAAGTATAACTAGTTGTGCTTGTCTTTTGGTACTTGACAGTTTAGACTGGAGGAAAAAGATAAATACAAATGAAGAAATGTCCAACAATTCAAGATAGAAAATTATACATCTTGAAGATAGAAAATGTTGTAGGAATTTAGAGATGGGAAAGATCTTTCTGAATTGGGAGGGTCGGAGAAAGTTTTCCTGGAGGTCATCTTGGGGCCCTGGGATGGGATGCAAAGAATAGTTAGGAATTAAGTGGAGAAAAGGATTATGAAAGGTATGTTTGAGAACAGGAAAAAAACCAGCCTGACTGGGGTAGAGGCATTCAGTGGGAGAAAAATCAGAGATAAAGTTGGAAAGACAGTTTGCCAGATTGTGGCAGCCTTTGAATATCAAGCTAAAGAATTTATACTTTTTCTGTAGATAAATGGGGATCTGGCAATGGCTTTATGAGCAAGAGAGTGACCTGGTGAAGTTTCTCACTCCCTGATCAGGTCCTTTTTTCCACATCCTGGTTTGTCTAAAGGCAATGGCCTGAGAGCCAAGGATTCCAACCTTCAGTCAGTGCTGCCTCCTCCAGACCCACAGTTGTTCCAGAAAAGGTCATGAGAATTCAAAGACCTGAAGCAAGTCCCACATCTGACCCCAACTTGCTGTATGTTTCACTTTCGCCGTGCACAAGAATGCGCCCTTTACCTTTATCCTAGGATAAACAAAATTAGGAGAACAGAACTTGGATCTGCTCCCGCTTGTAGAGAAACTGTCATGGGCTTTCCATCGGTATCCAAAGGCTGTAATGAAACACCGGAAGAGAGAGGCTCAGCTCTGAAAAGTGGGCCCCACTCCAGGCCCAGCCTCCTTTCTCCCATCCTCCCCAAATTCCCTCCCAATAGAGGCCAGAGGAAGCAGCAGCTGTTGTCCGGTGAGGAAGACAGGCAGAGGTCCACCTGGCACTGTTGGGTGTTTCACACCACCCTCCCCAATGACTTAAAAAAAAAAAACCACAGCACAGGCTAGGCCAACAGCAGTGACTGGCTGGGAGAGAAAGAGGCTGGGATGGTTACCCCACAC
Source organism: Cabassous unicinctus (assembly GCA_029593785.1). NCBI lineage: Eukaryota > Metazoa > Chordata > Mammalia > Cingulata > Chlamyphoridae > Cabassous > Cabassous unicinctus. Next base: position 13,264 of record JAQZBX010075560.1, read on the forward strand.
CCCTGCATAAAGGCTGCCTGTTTTGAAGGCCTTTCTTCCCTCTCATCTTCTCTCCCACCAGTTTGTCTTCTGCTCTCCCTTCTCTGGTTTTTCTCCTCTCCCTTCTGCCAGACTCCTTGAACAGTCCTTGGCCTAATGCCTCACTTCTTTTGTGCTTCCTGACCTCGTCCCCCTTCCTCTTTTCCTCTTGCCCCATGAATGCAGTGATAGGAAAGTGGAAAAATTATCCTACCACATGCAAAATGAAGCCTATTTTGGAAACTGGATAGTTTGGGCAAATAAGTAAATGAAATCAACTCCCTTATCTAAATAACTGAGCCAAAGTAGGGGTTTCAGCTTGGATTGTGCAGATGCTGCACAACTCTTCAGTTTTTGTGTGCAAGCCTAAACATTTACTCTTTTCTTTTTGACCTGAGACAGTAGGGTTGTGTTGATTTTACTTTCACCTAGTATTAAGGCAGCCTTCTGGAGAACTCAGCATAATGGAGTTGAAGAGCAAACTAGGATAATTATAATGACAGGAAAACACAAGAGCAGAGGGCAGTTCAAATCGTGGTTTGGAAACATCTCACTTTAGAATAATTGGAAATGGGAAGGAGTCCGGGCTTGGAATTCAAATGAGCTCTCTTCCCACCCCCTCTTCTTCCACCCCTTTCCTCCTACCTCCCTCCTCCAGCCTCCACGCATAGGCTGACTGACCCAGGCTGATACATATTTTGGCCACAAAGTCTGCTTTGAACTATGAGTTTTTATCTCCAAAACATTTGCATTTCTACAGCAGCAGGGGCATAAATCTCTATCAGAAGTTCAATCTGCAAAGATTCAGGTGCCTTAAGACAGCAGTGAAGTTGTAAGAAGAAATGAAGTCGTAAAGCATATGGCAACATGGATGAATCTGGAGGACATTATGCTGAGTGAAGCAAGCCAGACACAAAAGGACAAATACTGTATGAATGCATTACTATGAACTAAATATATTGTGTAACATATTGTTTGATCCACACACACAAACACACACACAAATTTATATGTATCCATTACATTTAATGGAGAAATGTATATATTTATTCATCTGTGTTTACTTTTTAGTTTTTAATTGTTTATATTTTCGATTATTAAATGTACAAATAAAGTTGAGAGAAAAAAAAAAAAAAGACAGCAGTGAATGGCTGTCCCCACCGCCGAGGCCTCACTGAGGGGAAACCAGAGGCTCCAGAGAGCCATCTGTTCTTGTTTCTGATGCTCTTTTGCCATCTACTGGTGTTTCCCATCTCCAGCACCATTTTTTTCTTCTGCAGACTCCTGACCCACAGCAGTGA
>JAQZBX010075561.1:0-14579 GCA_029593785.1 Cabassous unicinctus
CCCCCCCTTGCTGCTTGTGTTGCTGTGTCCATTTGCTGCGTGTCTTCTCTGTGTCTGCTAATCTCCCCCTTGCTGTGAGGTCTTGCTGCATCAGCCCACGGCGCCAAGCGAGCCGGCCTGCCCTCACAAGGAGGCCTCGGGACGCGAACCCGGGCCTCCCATATGGTAAACGGGGGCTCTATCCACTGAGCCACACCCGCTTCCCTTAATCAAAATTAAAAACCATACATCAAGGTAGTAAAAAGAAAACCTAAAGAATGGCAGAAAATATTTGGAGACCATATATCTGATAAGGTTTAATATCGAAAATATATAAAGAACTCCTACAATCTAACAACAAAAAGACAAGGAACTCAATTAAAAAAATGGAAAAAAGACTTGATTAGACATTTCTCCAAAGAAGATACACAAATGGCCAATAAATAACATGAAAAGATGCTCAATGTCATTAGCCATTAGGGAAATGCAAATCAAAACCACAATGAGTTACCACTTCACACTCATTAGAATGTCTATTTACCATTAAAAAATAATAATAATAACAAGTGTTAGGATGTGGAGAAATAGGAACACTTGTTCATGGTTGGTAGGAATGTACAATGGTGCAGCCACTGTGGAAAACAGTTTGGCAGATGCTCAGAAAGTTAAGTATAGAATTACCATATGACCCAGCAATCCCATTTCTAGGTATACACCCCAAAGAATTGAAAGCAGGGACTCGAACAAATATTTGCACATCGAAGTTGATCAAAGATGAAAGCCACCCAAGTGTCCATCAGCTGATGAATGGAAAAACAAAATGTGGTACATATGTACAATGGAATATTACTCAGCCATAGTAAGGAAGGAAGTTCTACACATGCCACAACATGGATGAACCTTGAAGACATCATGTTGAGTTGAAATAAGCCAGACACAAAAGGACAAATATTGTATGATCTCACCGATATGAAATAAGCAAATTCATAGAGTCAGATACTGACTATAGGTTACCCGGGGCTGGAGTGAGGGAAGGGAATAGGGAGTTAAAGCTTAAATTATAGCCTTTCTATTTGGGTGGAAAAGTTTTGGTCACAGAGGATGCTAATGGTAGCATAACATTGTGAACATAATTAACAGCACTGAATTATATATTTGAATGTGGTTAGGAGGGAAAATTTTAGATTGTCTATGTTACTAGCATAAAAATTAAAAAAAAAAACATCAACAGCATAGAACTGTGCTATACAAACAGTGAACCCTAAAGTAAACCACGGACTATATAGTTCATTGTACAATTTTAAAAATGGGCTTCCATCAATTGTAACAAATGTACCACACTAATGTAAAATGTTAATATAATAATAGGGTGGTATATAGGAACTCTGCAGGCAGCCCCTTTAAAGAAGTTCCAGGTGGCATCAACAAATGACATCTGCCCAGGTCTCCTGCCAGGCCACCAAGCCTGCACATGTCCAGTTAGTGCCAGCTGGCCTCCTCCTGCCCAATCCTCACTGAGGAAGGCTAACGTCAAGAAAATGGATGTCATTTGAAGTCAGGGGAAGCGCAGCAGGATGGGTGTCCAGAGCACGGGAGCGGGGAGGTGGGGGACAGCAGTTTCCTGCAGTAGGTGCTGGTGGGTCCCACTGCCTGGTGGGGCCACCACAGCTAGCCCTCCCCCTGCCCCCGTCCGATTTCACCCTCAGGCCCCGGAAAAGGAGAAAAGGCTCACGCGTTCCAAGGTAATGGAGCCCGATTGGTATCAGGTAAGGGGAGCTGGCTGGGTGGGGTGGCCTGGGCAGGGTGGCCTGGATGGGGGCAGGCAGGGGTGCTGCTAGGGCACTGGAGAGGCCTCTCAGGTCCTGCCCTTCTATGACACAGACGCATATTCCTGCCTCCTGGGTGGGGTGAGGAGGTCCTGAATAAGAGCCTAGGGGAGGTGAGCCTCTCCCAGCACCCCGAGATGCCCCCTTCCTTGGCCGGAGCCTTCTGGGCCAGGCAGGGAGGCTACTTCCTATATAAATGGGGAAATCTGCCCAGAGAGGCCAAGGCAGTGGCCCAAAGTCACCCAGCAGATCAAAAGAGAGAAGCTCACAGCCACCCTGAGAAATCAGGGCAGACAGGCATAGTTTCTATGGAGGGAAACTGAGGCCCAGAGAGGTAACTCACATACTCTAAGTCACACAGCCCCCTGAGGGGGTCCCCCTTCCCCAGCCCTGGGGACAAAGCCCCCCACCCCCCACCCCATGGCAGGAAGAACCCTCAGCTCTTCTTTCCAAGAAGGTTCCAGCTGCTGCTCCCTCCACCAGCACTCAAAGCCCCCAATAAAGAGGGGGACCCGCTGGGTGGGTGGATGGGGGACAGGAGAACAGCTCCAAGCACCCCCACCCCACCCCCTCCTGCCTACGCATTAACATTCCAAGCTGGCTCTGGCTCCAGCCTGACCTACTTCGGAGGCCTGCAGAGAGCAGAGGGGAGGAGGAAGGTAGCAGAAGGAGGGGGGGAGGAGGGGGGCGGAAGGAAGAGAGGGGGCACCTGGCTTGGGCTTGGAGAAGCAGCCGCCCATGGCGAGTGGCCCTCGGATGGGTGGGTGGGCAGGCAGGCAGGTGCACCGATGATGGGCAGTCAGGTAGAGGGCCTAGGGCACCCCATGTGGGACCAGAACCCCTGCAGGCCTTAGAGATGCGGTAGCTACCATCCTGGCTGGAGCAGCCTCCAGGACCTGTGGAGGGGATGGGAGGGGAGAGAGGGATGTGGAGAGAGACCCAGAAAGGCAGAAAGACAGAGACAGACTGTGGGGGCCTCTGGAGGAGGTCTGTCTCAGAGCTAGGGAATAGGTGTGTGTAGGGGCGCTAGTCCCAGAAGCCTTTAGAACCCAGAGCCTGGAAGGCATCTCCCCCTTAAGGCCCTCCAGGCTCAGCAAACTCGACCTGCACAATTCTCTGCCCTGCCTCTGGCCCTTTGCATGTGCTGTCCCTACCACAAGGGGAGCCCTTCTGCCTCTAAACGTGACCACCCTTGTAAATTCAACCCCAGAGCTGCCTAGTCCAGGAAACCCTTCCTGATTTCTGCTAGACCACCCCCCCACACACATGCCCTCTCCAGCCTTTTCCTCCCCCTCTGCAAATCCTGCATCCAGGGGACCTTCCATTCCACCCCCCCACCCACCCAGGATGCCACCATGCCTAGGGTCCAACACTGGGTTACCTGGGAAAAGTCAGTGCCTTCCCAATGGAGGTGAGACTTGGGGTTCTCCTCAGCCCCCACCCTGGCTGGCAGTCCCTGGACACCCACCTTATCCAAGGGCAGTCTCTGCTCCTTGCTCCCAGGCCCACGATGGACTGAGGCCGCCGCTGTGAGCCTGGGAAGGCAGGGCAAGGGAGGCAGGGGGTCCGGGAGGCAGCCCAGGCCTCAGTCCCTCCTCCTGATGGGAGCTGTGGCCAGAAGGGGCTGGGGGGGCTGGGGAGGAAGGAGGGCGCTGGGCCAGTCTGCTGGTCCCCAGGGAAACCCAGCTCAGTGGTGAACAAAAGCCTGGGGCCCGATGGGGTGTGTGGGGGGAGGGAAACCAGGCACACAGCCCTGCCCCGAAGCCAGGAGCTCCCACCCACCACCTCCCCAAGGGCAGTTGGGGAAACCCAGGGACCAAGGGCTCACCAAGGTCAGGCAGCAGGTGTGTGTAGGGGGGCAAAGCATCTGGGATGCAAGGGCCCAGGGAAGAACCCCATAACACGCTGAGGCCCTAGCAGGCCACCCAGCTCGGGGAGGGGTTGCCTGGGTCAGTAGAGAGGTCACCAGGGCCAGGTGCCATCAAGGCCAGTGTGGACCTTCTGGAAGACACAGCTGCGGGGTGGACTTTGGAAGGCCCAGGATAAAGGTGTGGCTGCCCTGTTTATAATCGACCTCCCCACAGACCATCCCACTGCCATCCCCTGCTGTTTCCCCTGGAAGTTCTTCCTGAAGTTTAGCTTGAGGTAGGGGCTGAGGGCACCTTGGTCTTGTCTAGGCAAGGGAGCCGAGAAGGAGGGAGGAAAATGTTGGGAAAGACCATCTACTGCCTGGCACTCTTGTCTTACCTTCCTTACAGGTGCCCATTGCAGGCAGGAAGCAGTATCTCCAAAAGGCCACCTAGGCAGGCCCTAGACCCACTGGGCACCAGGGCAGGGTCTGTAAAACTTGGCCGATGCCTACCCCACCTACTGCACCCTCTATGGGCACCAGATGGGCCCTCTCCAGATCCTGCCTCACCTCTGGCTCAGCCCTGCCCACCTCCTTCCTGCCTGGCCTCAGGCCTCACCTGCTGCTCCACTGACCCCCAGGAAAAGTCAGGCTTGGTCTTGCCACCAGGTGCCTGTCCAGGCTGTCCCCTCCCTTCCCAGGGGCCCACCCGGGTATATGCTCTCCTGAGTCTGGACCTAGAAAGAGACTGGGTGGGGACCTCAGCTTCTCCGGGCACCAACTCTGTGCCAGGCTGGATTGGAGCCCACCTGTCCCTGCAGGGCCCCATTGGCCAGCTCAGAGGTGAAGGTCCATGCCAGGGCATGGAGCAGGGAGCATCCCCCAAGATTTTGCAGAGTCCTGTCCCTTTCTCGCAGCCACTCAGGGCCTAAAAGAAGCCACAGTGTCCACTACCCACCAGATGCCTGAGATGGAGCTGTCAACAACCTCCAGGGCAGGTACTGAATTATCCCCTCTTCACAGGGAGGGAAACTGAGGCTCCAAGAGCCCCCCACCCACCCCTGCTCTTTCTCCAAGGGCATGCAGGTGCCCGCCTGGGTGCAGACTCAGCAGGGGTCTCCTCAGGCCTTTGGCAGAAGCCTCTACCCCCTCCTTGGCCTCCTGCCCTGGCTGGGCCTCCTGCCACCCTCCCCCTGGACCCCGTGCCACCCAGGATCCCATGCGTTCTTTCTACACCCATCTTCGGAGGCTGCAGCCCATCTCAGTGACTTCCAAGTGCCCTCAGGAATAGAGTTCCAGCTCCTCAGTCAGTTCTGGAACGAGGGGTATCTCCTCCCCTCGCCCCCAATCCCCGGGGCTCAGGAGCAAACCTGCGCACTCTCCTTTTGCACGTGCGGTTCCCTGTCTCTGGAAAGCCCTTCCCAGCGGCGGTTCCTTCACAGTCCGGGACCCGCGCCTCACCGGACGCCCCAGGAAGAGGAGCTGGCACACAGTGGGGCCCCACGGTCAGGGGGGGAAGAGCCAGCGGGGGAGGGGAGGAGGAGGAGGGGCTCTCCAGCACCCCACCTCGACCCCGACCTGTCTTTTCCAGGTTTTCGATCCCCACCCAACCACTCGCCAGCCCTGGGTCCGAGCCCCGCGAGCGCGCGCGGTGTCCCCCGGGGCGCGCGGGCGGAGAGGCTGGGACTTGGCAGGCGAGCCTGGCGAGGTGGGGGGCCGGGGGTCCCTGAGGCCAGGGACCCCTTGGGCGGACGCTCACCTGGGCTCGGCGCGGGCCTCCGCTCTGGAACCGCTCGGGGCCGCGGCCGCGGGGGGGTCCGGGGGGAAGAGCGGGCGGGGGCGGGGCCGGCGCTGCGGCGACACTGCGGCCGGGGAGCCCGCGGCGCCCAGCACCGCCCCGCCGGCCCCGGGTGGCGGGGGTGGGATGGGGGTCGTCGGGGGGCCAGGGGTCAGTCGGGCGATGACCCGGGCCGGGCCTCGGGAGCCGGGTCGCGGGGCGTGGGGAAGTAGACCCGCGTCCCTGGCTTGCGGTGGACGCACGGGACAGGGTTTGGGTCCCGGGGATCCTGGCGACCCGAGAGAGGGTCACCAGGCTGGGCTGCGCGCGGGTCTGCTTTCTTGGCCTTTTCTTTCTTTTCCTAAAGTGTGCGAGCCATTCGTGGATGGCGTGGGATAGGTTGAACCACTGGGAGAAAAACCTCCCCAAGAAAGGAAACCCAGATCCCTACCCGGGACGCCTCACAGATACTTTTGCTATCTTTGGGGGTTCAGCGTCCCCAGCCTTCTTCGCTCTCTTCTGCCCCCCCCCCCATTAGCATGCCCTGTTTGAAATTATATTTTATTTCATGGGACATTACATTTTCTTTTTCCCACCTGTCATGATACCAGGAGAACTTTCTGGGTCTCCATAAATCATGGCACACTAAGAGGGCTGCCAGCTCCCCTGACCCGACTGAATCAGGTTTTGCAATTCTGGCTCCTGGCACCTGGGTGTTTTCACTGTCGTGACTTCAGGTAGAACCTGTACCCCCAGCAGGTGGGTAAAGGGATGAATGACTCATATTCCAGGGAAGTGATGTCATGTCCGGGGCCATGTCTTGTAATTGTCCTTTGGCAGCCTGTGTTGGTTCCTTTTTTGTGGTTTCTCCCCTTCCTTGGGGAGGCTGATAATGAAAGCAATAGTAACCCACATGCCATCCTTTATGTCCCATCCGGTCCAGGGGGGCAAGCACAGCACACACTCCCTCCTCCATTTTACAGGCAGGAAGGCGGCTCAGAGAGATCTCCAGTCAGCAGGACCAGGGCCTGCCTAGGTCATTTGTGAGGAGGGTGGGTGCGGGGCCCAGGCAGCCCCAGGGGGTTTCTCGCCCCTATTAGCGCTATAGTCTGGAGGCGACACATGTGACTCAGCCCAGTTTCTGCAGCATCACTGTCACCCCTGCCACAAGGAGAGGCCCGTTCCTGAATGGCTGGCGCTGATGGGGCCAGCCTGCCCCTGTTCCCCACACAAGCTGCCCTTCCCTGGGGTGTAGGCATCTACTAGCCAACCCTGGATCACCCCATCATGCAGCAAGCTATCCCCCCACCCCGAGCCCCAGTCGCTTCAGTTAGTGTCTCCAGGGAGGCGTGTGCAGGATGGTCCTTTTTTTAGGTAAGAAAGTGAGAGGCTTCAGTATCTAACATTGGCATTGACACTGGCACCCCCTGGAGGCCAGTTTGAGGGACGGGCCCTCTCTGAGCCTGGAAAGCTGGAGGGCAGGGGGGCCACTGGGAGTGGGGTAGGAGCTCTTTCCTGCCTGGCTAGGTGGATTTCCAGTTGGGGAGACCTCGGTTTAACTAACTGATCCCCAGGAAACTTTGAGGGGCTGATACAGCACAACCACTTCTGGAGCCGAGGCCAGCTGGGTCCTGGAGCAACACTGGGGCTCTGTGCCTGGGGAGCACATCCTGGGGGATTCCCCAGGTGGGGAGCACCATCACCTGTTCTCATCCCTGATTCCCCACCTCACTCTGGCTATTGCCACCCAGCCTTTTCCCAGGCCAGGCCCCCCAACACAGACCTGACCATGTCGCTACAACACTCTGGCTTCTCTGGGGGCTCTCTGACTTTGCGTTCAAGGCTAGCTCACAGCTTTTTTTTTTTAAAGATTTATTTATTTATTTATTTATCCCCCCCTTGCTGCTTGTGCTGCTGTGTCCATCTGCTGCGTGTCTTCTCTGTGTCTGCTTATCTCCCCCTTGCTGTGAGGTCTTGCCGCATCAGCCCACGGCGCCGCGCGAGCCGGCCTGCCCTCACAAGGAGGTGCCGGGAAGCGAACCCAGGGCCTCTCATATGGTAAACGGGTGCTCTATCCATTGAGCCACACCCGCTTCCTGCCGTGAGATTGCTGCATCAGCCCACCGCACCGCTCAGGCCGGGCTCAGGCCGGCGTGCCCTCACAAGGAGGCCTTGGGACGCGAACCCCGGCCTCCCATATGGTAAACGGGGGCTCTATCCACTGAGCCACACCCGCTTCCCAGCTCACAGCTTCTTTGGACCCCTTTAGCCCGAACTTGACCCTCCCTACATTGCTGGCTTGCTGTCTACCCTGTCCCGTGCCCAGACTCACAATTCCAGCTGTGGTGGGCAGGGGGAAAGGTCAGGAGCTGAAGGCCGTCGGGCCTGAGTTCACCAGATGAAAGGGTGCCTAAGTGGGAAGGAATAGTGTGACCAAAGCAAAGAGGTAAGAAGGCAGATCCTGGGGAGCTCAGTCTGCCTGGAGCCCCAGGTTCTAGCAGGGGTCTGGCCCCCTTCTGTGTTCACCATCTTGGTGCCTCCCCACCAAAGCAGCAACTGGGCAGACCACCCCCTTCCTTCTTCCCAGACTTGGCTATGGGGCAGCTCTGGGAACCTGCTCTCTGCCTCCCTTCCTCAGGTTCCTTTAGGGGAACAGCTGGGTCCCCAGGACCCTGGCAGGGTTGGGGTGGAGGGCTACCATCCCCGGGCCACCTCTCCTTAGTCCTGCCCCCCGCCCCACATGTACCCTATCATGTTTTGGCAATGGCGGAGCTGGGACATGCCTTTGAGATGGCACTGCCCATGCAGCCCTCCCTGTACCCTCCTGAGACCCCAGTTATTTAGGGTTCCAAGCCTGTGAAGCTGAGATGGCAAAAACCAGAAGCAGGGCAGGGAAGGGAGCCTTGGGAATGTGATGGGGGATGCTTATGGCTGTAGGGGTGGGGTGGGGGGTGAGAGCTAGGCAACAAAAAAGCAGTTGAAGCAGGGATGGTGGTGGGGAACGTTCTAGGGTGCCATGGCCACAGCCCAGGATGGCTTCGGGGACAGGTGCCACGGCAGCCAGGCCTTCTGCATTTGCAGCCTGCCTCTTTGTGGCACTGACTGCCCCCAGCTCGGGAGCCTGCCCGTCCACCCTTGGGACCTCCACCTGCCTCCCAGAATGCCCAGGTGCCCCAGCTTTCAACTTCCCGCCAGCGGCAATAAGATCTGCCATGGCCACTTCACTTCAGCCCAAGAGCCCAAGCTGGGTGCTTCACCCACCAATGGGTCTGAGACTTGGCTGCATATTAGGAGCCCCTGGGAAACCTGACAAAATCCCAATGCCCAGACCCACAAAACCTGCAGCTGGGCCAGGACTCTCCTGCACAGCGCTGGTAGGGGTCCAGTGGGCTGAGGTCAGAGGTTGGGGAAGGGCGGGTGGCCCAGGGCCTCAGACGCCTGCCAGGGGAGGAAGGGTGAGGTGAGAGCGAGCTGGGCACGCTCCCTCCTCCAGGCAGCCTTCTTGGGCTCCACAGCATCCCCACCCTTACCCCCCATTAGAGTGGTCACCGCCACATCTGCACCCAGAGCTTACCAGGCAAGGCTGGAATGCATTGCCAAGGGTTTCCCCGTCAGTGAGGTGTACCAAGAATTTTCAAGATGCCCTGAGGAAATCAGTATTGCTGACTGAAACAGACCTTTTCAAACAGACAGATCTTTGAAGTTTGGGTGTCTCTGGAGGAACTATTCTTTTTCCAAATGACTTGACACGGCTTTTTGTTATTTCCATCCAAAGCAGATTTTTCTCTCAGATTTCAGCAGAATCCTGAAAAGTAGAAGCCAGGGACTGCAATTGAGCAGTGTAGTCCTGTATCAATATGGATTGGTATTTCTTTCACCACAAAAAAAAATGTGGAGCTTCCCATAAACAGAGATAGACCAGGGAACAGGCTACGGGTGAAGTCAAACATAAATGGGCTGGGAAGCAGATGAAGCTCAAGTGGTTGAGTACCTGCTTTCCATGTATGAGGTCCTGGGTTTATTCTCTGGTACCTCCGTGGGAAAAAAAAAAAAAAAGGGCTTAAAGATGGGGAGTGGTGGGGGAGACAAGGGGTCCAGGTGAGGGGTGCCAGTGGGAGGCCCTCAGGGAAGTTAGTTTCCAAAACCTCTCCATTTCTAAACTGTTTCCACTTGAAGGTCCTCCAGAGTTCAACAGGGAGGCCATATACAGAGTCAAATAGATGAGGATTTCAAAAAGCCAGACAGCTATCACACCCTAACCTGGGATTGAGGCAGCTCACTTCCCAGGACTTTTCCTTTAAAGTATTCAACTCTGGTTAGTCACTCGAACAAATATTTAGCAGGTTTTAGATAAGGGAGCCTTGAAGAAGGAAAATGTAGATGCTCTCCTTGGGGTGCACAGTATGGGAACTCTACTGCCTTGTCCCCAGAAGGCCGTGATTGAACACCACGCTCCCTTACAACAAGCATAGTGCTCAGACGCCAGGATCCTGCCTCTCTCTCGGGGGCACCCCTGAGTATGGTGAAGAGGATGCAAGTTCCTGCTGTACTTCTTGGTAGGTAGTGGCAAGGCTGGGTCTCAGGACACCCTCCTCGGAGGAGCACAACTGCCTAATGCTCAAGAGAGTTGTGGCTGGTGGGGGCTGAGCGCCTCTAGGCAGCACTGAGGAGACACTGAAACACCAAAGCCGCTGCCACCACCGGCTGATGCAAGTTTTATTGAGACAATGTACAAACAGGCCATGGAAAACAAGGGTTCTGATGTCGGGACCAGTAACGTAAAATGGAATACAAAAATAAAAAGGCACTAATCTGTTAAGAAAAGACACTCGATGTATTCTAAGAATATAAGTCATTTAATACTGTTAATTTTATAGCACAAAATAAAACAAGCTATGATCCCCAAAAATAATTTTAAAAGCTTACACAGAAAATATTATTGCCTGAAGTTTATGATCTTTAAGTTACAGGTCAAAAGAGTTTTGTGTTGTTTTGTCATTTTAAAACACACAGTGAAGACCGTCTCAGAAGCAAGGCCACTGTTCCTCCTGCAGAGACAATGATCCCATCTCAGAGAACTGTCCTACTCCATTAGAAGAATATACAACTAGCTCAGTGTCCACGCTGACAGCAGTTACCAGGGACATCATGCTCCGGTCCCAGAGGGTGGAGTTGGAGGCAGAGCTCAGTGGTGTCCACAGAAAGCATTAGTCTTAGGCTCTGTGTTTAAACAATCAAGAATTCACTCATTTTAAGAGGTTAATGAACATATTAAAAGATTAAATTATAAACACCTGGCACAGAAAGACATCATCCCTTTTCAAGAGTAACTGTTCTATTCCTGTGAGCAAAGGTGACTGGAGCAGTGGCCTCGTCGTAAACAGCTGTGAAGGGCACTGCACAGCGCCAGGGGGCTTGGGCTCAAGGAAGGTGCAGCTCTTTCCCTTCTTCAGTTTTCCAGCCACGAGCACAGCAGGTATTTCATCTGGGTGACCAAAGTCATAAAATGGCAGCCAGTCAACATGTCCTCCTCATCAAGTGTCATCAGGTGGTACCACACAGCGCAGAAATGACAAGGATGACCTCCCCATGTGAGAGGTCCTTGCCAGAATAAACAGGTTTTGATGCAAGCTGACACTGTCCTTTAGCACATGATTTGTTTCTTCCCCGAGTAAAAAACCACTGTGATAGTTAATTTAATATCCAAGTATTTCTTAAAGGACACACAGGAGAACACAGCAAGTAGCAACAGTAAACACACATAAAGGGAAGCCCACCTGGGATGCGAGGCGACTCCTTGGGGTCACATCCACACAGCTTTTTAAAGTGGGGTAGGCACCAGGCTGAGGCAGTGGCGCTGCTTCTTATATACTTAGCCCGAAAGAAAACTTCCCTGCCTGATTAAAAAAAAGGGATGAAGTTCTAAGTCATCAGTTACTATAACTTTTGGCACATATCAAGGGTTCAGAATCAAACCCTACCTTATTTTGGGCTCTGACACTCCTGGGCAGCCCTGGAGACATTTATATAAGCTGAAGTGACCGAGCTGATTCGTTAAGAAACTGAACTTTAGGTTGACGGGGTGTTCTGGACTCTGAAGCACGCCACGTGAGGAGGTGCTACTGGTCAGCAGACAGGCTGAGAGAACACCTTGCTTTTCAAAATGGCCACATACTTTGTATTGAGCCAACTGCTGTAATCAGAACATGCCAAGCTAAAGCACCTTTAAGGAGGCCTTAAGAGTTTATTCCATCTTCTGTGATGGAATAAAGGGAGGGGAGGACCTGTTCACTGGCTGCAGGGCAAGCACAGGGACACAGCCACATGCACACCACTGGTGGGCCCCAGGCAAAGGCAGCAGGCAGGGACTATCAGGCCCTTTCACTGGTTATGAAGAGCTGATCCCTAAGCCTTTTTCAGGGAAACCACAGACTGCAGTCATGGTGGTATTTTTTCCAATTGACTATTACTTTTGTCACAGGAGCTCTCTTAAGATTTTTTACAATGGCAGTTACCTGCCTGATGGAATACTGATTTACAGAGAAATGAAAAAATGGTTGTTTGGATGGTTCTATCATCAAAATAGGCTCTAAGCCTCAAAACATAAGACCGTCCAGAGCCAGGGCCATGGTTATAGCAGAGCATGGTAAATGGTACAGAGTTACTCATGTGGCTCTCGCAATATGCTGAGGTCTGCTGGACTCATTCTGAGCTGAGGCTCATCTTCACCAGTGTCCAGAAGAGAGAGCAGATGGAAGGGCATAAAGGTTCCAGAACTCTGGTCTGCTGGGTGCAGACAGATGAGGGCTGGGGCTCATGTTTGTATGAGCAGGCCCCTTTTAGCTAACAGGGAAATAAATGCTTTACACCAAACTGGCAAATGGTTAATGATAAATTGGTTAAAGGTTCTCCCTAGTTACTACAACATTACACATCAACACATTAGCCAGTTTCTAGAGCTTGCATTTTCTTTGCTTGGGAGCATCATGGATGCTTAGACTGTGGAACCACTATTAGCAGCACCATCTTTCTCTGGCAGCTTGGTCAGCTGTGGCCACAGGAGGGAAGGACTATATAGAGTTCATGAGCTCAATTGAATGCAACGATTCTATGAACAACCTCAAAGAATTTTAAGTCCCATGTTCCATACCTTAAAGAGGAGCATTCTTGGAAAATCTATACACCTGCCAGTGTCCACAACCCCTCACCCCCAGCTCCTGTCACTGGCACACACGCAAAGGCTTCCCCAAATCAGCAACTCCCCCTTCCCCCAGCCTGATGCTTTTCAGGACAACATAATCCAAGAGGCTGTATATTCACGCCAGCACGCCAAAACTGCTGATTGTTTTTGATTTGTTTGCTATATGGCAAAACAAGGTACTACTGACAACCAAGACAATAAAGGCCCCACTTCAGGGTTGTTCTTTTCATATTCCTTTCGTTTCAGCTTCATTTTAGAAGCTCAGAGGCACATGCCATTCCTGTTCATATCATAAAAATCCAACCTGCTACTTACAAACCTGTTCAGTACACTAATTAGTCTTCCAAATGCAAACCCAAAGAAAAACAAAAAATCCAGATGTGGGGAGTTTAGGACAGAATTCTCTCTTCATTAAGGTTCATTTCCTCTGTCCTCCAAAGGCAAATGAGGTTGGCAGCTGAGCCACGGGCTTTGTGGAGCAGCAAGGTGCAATGCCTGGCCACAGCCTCCAACTTTCTCTGAAGAACATGAGAGAATGAGTCTTGAGCACAACCAGGGCTGTGACGAGGAGGAAGGCCCCTTCCTTGTCAACTTCTCTCCACTTGTGTGCTTCCACCAATATTTCCAGTTTATGACCCAAACAAACTCTAAAACCAGCTACTCTTTGACAATATGACTATGACACAAATGTCAGGAGCAGCCCGCTGTGTGCATCCAAATGTGTATGAGAGACTGTCATTCTGCAGAAAGCTGGACGGTGGCAATGCAGTGTAACTTGCCTATGAGAGAGAATGCTTTCCCACTTCAAAGAGACTATGACAGGCAGAACAACGAAGCAGCAGGAGACAGGGCAATGACAATCACTCATTTTCATCTGGATTTTGAGGGTCAATGATTTTGACGTGCGTGAAGGGGAAAAGCCCTTTCCGACCATTTACCTCGCCTTCCCACTGACCATTTATATTCATCCTTGTGACTTTCACAATGTCACCAACCTGTAAGGATGGAGAAAGAAGACAAAGTTAGCATTTTCTTGGCAAACTAAAGAAAAACAAAGTTTATACTAAATCACACTGTCCTAATCCAAAGCAACCTATAAAATTTTAGAAGCCACCTATTTTTTCAGTGTTCAGAAATAAAACCAAGCACTGCCAAAGATACGAGGTGCTACCAATGAGCCTGTAGCACTTCTCGGCAGGCAACAACGCATGTCAAGAGAAACCAATTCCAAATACAAACAGCCTCCTCTCCCCCAATTTTCCCTATTAATCTCAAGAGGACAGAAATCAACAACTGACTCTCTGAGAACGGTTAAAGTCAAGTCACACAAAAAGGAGTATTTACACACAATCCACCTTGCCCAAATGTACACGTGTACATGGCACTGGAACTGGGGTCATTCTGCAACCTTACTCTCCGTGCCACCTTCCCCAAGCAGCAATGGTGCCTCTTTGAATTGTCCACTCCCTATCGCCCCTCTTTGTTGATGCAGTTGCTGGGGGAGGGAGGGTCAGTTCTGAGCATCTTTTTAGAGCAAATTTTTTTAAAAAAGATTTATTTATTCATCCTCCCTGCCCCCGTGTTTGCACTCGCCGTCTGCAACACATTCACTATGTGCTCTCTGTGTCTGCTCATCTTCTATTTAGGAGGCACTGGGAACCGAACTTAGGACCTCCCATGTGGGAGAGAGGCGCTCAATCACTTGAGCCACCTCAGCTCCCAGGAACATCTGAGCATCTTTTAGGACCTACTTTAAACCACAGGGTGGTAAGAATGTTATCAATGTACCAGATAGGGGAAGACAGTACTGGGCAAGATGTGATTTTGGAAGTGGTTTTCAAATTGTTCTGGAGACCCACGGAGGGCTGTAGGGAGGTGCTTTCAGGGTCCAACAAATGTCTGATTAGGACTTCAACTTTTTAAAATTACATTTTATAAAGTTAAAAA
>JAQZBX010075562.1:0-14574 GCA_029593785.1 Cabassous unicinctus
CTGCTTCTCTGTTCTTTGCCTTGCCTTTTATATTTGATTCCCCACCCACCAAGGGGTGGGGCTCAACGTCCTACTGACGTGGCCCAGTCAATGACTCAGTCATAACTCAATCATGCCCAGATTAACAGATCAGTTTACAAGCATGATGCAATTATATTTTTGGAATTCATAATTACATCAAATTGGCCAACGGTTACACATTCACTCAAAAAACACTTCTTTAAGGTGTTTTCATGCTATTGGTGCACTAGCTTAAGGAGGAAAAAAAGCCCTGTCTTTATGGAGCTTTTAGTCAAGGAAGAAATATTTCAGTGCAGTGTGCTAAGTGCTATTATAGAAGTAAGCAATTTGTCTCAGTAGAAGACATGTGGAAGCACAGGTGAGGGTAGGTAAACAACGGCATAGTGGTGACATCGTCACAGTCTGAGGGGATCAAGGGAATTTAGAAGTCATAAGGGCGATTTACTAATATCTAGTTTACTCTAGTCCTCTGGGCACATATTGGATTGTACTTCTCTCCTCTGTTGACTTCAAGACCTGTGAACTGTGGGTGAGGGGAACACTTCTAGGTGGAAGTTTTAGGAGTCTGGTACTTGAGGAACATCCACTGCTCTAATGTAGGGCATCTCAACCTTCTTTCATCAGAACCATGGTTGCCTGTGATATTGATTGGTAGTATGGGCAAAAGTGTTTGGAAAACAGATGTTGAAACTATTGCAAGAAAGATGTTAACTATGTACCTTTACCACAGAATTTCCTAGAACCCTCAAAATGCTCATTTCTTTTGTAGTGCTACAAAAGAAAGGCAAATTCCAAATATTTATTTAAGCCACATCACTATATCCAACAGATATTTTCATTATTTGATGGCTCAGAGGTATTTGACATTGTTGACCTTTCCTAACCTGTTCTGGATCATACATTCATACATTAATTCATTAAAGTATATATTCATTAATTCATCAACTATTGATTGACCACATTTCATGTACTTGGCTCTGGGCTAGTCAGTGAAGATAAATAAGTGAGCACAAACCGGCATGATCCCTTGTCTCATGGAGCTTATGTTATGAAGTTTTACTTCAGCAAATGGACGCTTAATTAAGTCTAAGGTAAGTGTTCTGAAAAGGAGACTTATAACTTATAGCCTGGCCTATCCAGAGGGGTCAGAGAAGCCTAGGAGCTTGAGTTAAGTGTGAAAGATGAGTAGGTATAACTTTGGCTAAGGAGATAACAGGCAAAGGAGCAGAAGAAGGCGCATTTTCAAGCATCTGTAGTTTATAAATGAAGAACAGGGCAAACCTGAAAATTGTGAATAAGTCTAGGGTTGCTCAAACACAAGAAAAAAAAACAAAGTTATGAAGACCTGATGTAGGTGGGTTAAAGATCCAATTTCTTTATCCTAAGCAATCTGGCAAGTCATTGAAGGAATTTATATTGGAGAGAGGGGTAGTGGAGGAAGGGTGATATTTATACATGTATCCACAAACTTATTTGATTATGTAGACTGCTCCCATACGTGTTCCACAATTTGAAAAGCAATGCTCTAATTTTGTGCTTTTCAAACTTTAGTGTTAATATGAGGGACCTGAGGACCTTGTTAAAATGCAGCAGATCAAGTGTGGGGTTTAAGGTTCTGCAATCCTAATAAACTCTCAGGTGAAGAAAATATATGAAGAATATATTCATATATTTCTATATTAACAGTAGGAGGAGACTTCATTATGCCACTTTCAATAATAAAAAGAACATCTAGACAGAATATAAATATGAAAATAGAAGACTTGAATGATATTATAAACCAGATAGACCTAACAGAACACTGCAAACAGCAGAAGAATACATATTCTTCTCTAGTGCTTATGGATCTTTCTCAGGGATAGACCATATGTTAGGTCACAAAAGAAATCTCAATACATTAAAAAATATTGAAATCATATAGCACATTTTCTACAACCACAATGGAATGAAGCAAGAAATCAATAAGAGAGGGAGATCTGGAAAAGTCTCAAATATGTGGAAATTAAACAACATAATCTTAAACAACCAAAGGGTCAAAGAAGAAATCACAAGGGGAATTTTAAAAATTCTTGAGGTAAATAAAAATGAAACACAACATACCAAAACTTATGGATGCAACAAAGGCAAGGCTGAAAGGAAAATTTATAGCTCTAAACGCTTACACTAAAAAAGAAGAAAGATCTCAAATCAGAGACCTAACCTCAGAATTGGAGGATCTAGAAAAAGAAGATCAAACTAAACTCAAAGTGAGCAGATGGAAGGAAATAACAAAGATTTTAGTGGATATAAATGAAACAAAGAATTAAAAGGAAAGAGAGAGAGAGAGAGAGAGAGAGAGAGAGAGAGAGAGAGACTCAATGAAACCAAAAGTTGGTTCTTTCAAAATAAATAAAATCTACACATAGAGTAGACCGACAAAGAAAAAAAAAGGATGCAAATAATTAGAATCAGAAACAAAAGTGGGGAGGATTACTACTAAACCCATAGAAATGCAAAGGATTATAAGAGAGTGCTATGAACAACTGCACACCAACAAATTAGATAACCTAGACGAAATGGATAAATTCTGAGAAACACACAAACTACGTACTGTAGTACGTAGTTTACACACAAACTACTTACTGACTTAAGAATAAACATTTCTCAACAGACAAATAAGTAAAGAGATGGTACCAACAACCAAAACAAAACTTCCAAGGAAGAAAAGCCCAGGACCAGATGGTTTTACTAGAGAATTTTACCAAACATTCAAAAAAGAATTAATTCCAATCCTGGTGAAACTCTTCCACAAAAATCCAAGAGGAGGGAATATTTCTTAACTCATTCTATGAGGCCAACACCATGCTATTACCAAAGCCATAAAAATACACCCCAAGAAAAGAAAATTGCTGACCAATATACCTATGAATGTAGATGAAACAAAACATTATCAAACAGAATCCAACAGGACATTAAAAGAATTATACACCAGCATCAAAGTGGATTTATTTATGCAATGGTGTTTCAACTTAAGAAAATTAATTGATGTTACACTCCACATTAACAGAATAAAGAGGAAAAATCACATGATCATCTCAACTGATGCAGAAAAGGCATCTGACAAATTCCAGCATCTTTTCTTGATAAAACCACTTAGAAAAATAGGAATAAAAGAAATCTTCCTCATCATGATAAAGGGCATATATGAAAAATTCACAACTAACATCCTACTCAGTGTTGAAAGACTGAAAACTTTCCCTCTAATAGCTGGAAAAAGACAAGGATGCTCACCATCACTACTGTTGATAAACATTGAGAAATAAAAGGCATCCAATTTGGAAAGGAAGAATTAAAATTTTCCCTATTTGTATATGACATAATTTTATATATGGAAAATCCTATACAATCCATAAGAAAGTTACCAAAGCTAATAAATGAATTCAGGAAAGTGGCAGGGTACCTATGAACACATAAAAGTCAGTAATCTTCTAAACAATAGCAATAAACAATCTGAAAAATAAATCAAGAGAAAACTATTTACAATAGAAACTAAAAGAATCAAATATCTAAGAATAAATGTAACCAAGGATGTAAAAAATTTAGACACATAAAACTATAAAACATTGCTAAAAGAAATCAAAGAAGACCTAAATAAATGAAAGGACATTTTGTGTTTCTGGATTGGAAGACTGAATATTCTTAAGATGTCAATGCTTTAAAGTTGGCTTTTCCTTGGTTCACCACTGGCCCTACTACTGAAAATCTTTAACTGTTTTTCTGGAGCTATGAGAAAGGTGCTTCTGCCAGTTCTTGTGGTTTGTTCAAACTTCTGTGGGGGATGGATTTTTGAAGCTTCTCACTTTGCCATCTTTATCAGGGCTCTGACACTCGTTGTGTTCTATGAAGGCACACCTCTGGATTCCATTTAGCTGCCCTTTCTCCTCTCTCACTTCTCCAGGCCCTTGCCAGCCCCTGCTCACATTGCTCATTAGCCCAGCACCCGCACAGATGGTGCTTGCGGACAAGCTGATGACTTCCATCACCAACAGGCTGTTCAGTGCCCGAGGGTGCGGCAGGTAAATCATCTGTGCAGGTGTTATAGGGAAAGGAGGATTGATGCTAGGAGAAATGTCTTCTCTTGTGATATAATCTATCAAAATGAAAATCCCCTCTGCTGGTTTGCAAGGAAGTATACTTTTTCATGTTAATATGAAAGCGAGCTAATGACACCTACATATATTTACCTTTCTTTCTATTTTTTTTAACCATCCAGATGTTCAGAAGCTAGGCATTCAATATCCCTTGTTTGACTTTTCTGTCCTCTGCCATCTGCCACACAGAGTGTTTCAGCCAGGTAATGTGAGGAGGAATTTTATAACAAATTAACTTCGTCATGACACATTTTGATGACCCCAAGTCAAAGTAAAAAGTACAATACTAACTCTTAGTTAAATAAGGGTTCTCACTTACCTCCCCCAAATTTCCTGATGTCATAAGCTTTTTGCCACTGTGTGATAAGATTACATCTCAACAAAGTCTGTTAAGTCTTTACCAATTTCAATGGTAACAGGGTTGACCTACTTCTAATTTAGAAGTGTAATCACATTTGGTCTTTAAAAGGTTAAGAAATTTGCAGAAAATACTATATCAGAGAGAAAAATTTTTTAAAAAATATTGGTAATACTCAAGTATATGGTAGGTAGCTTACTTTGACAATCAGAAAATTAATGCAAACAACATCACATTTGAGGGAAAAGGAAAACAACATCCTAAGAACAAGAAGAGTACTGCATCTTCCTATGATAATTTCACTTGGGCCCTGTTACAGATTGAATTGTATCCCCCAAAATATATGTTCAAATCCTCACCCCCAGGGTTGTCAATGTGATCCCATTTGGAAATAGAATCTTTAAAGATGTCATCAGCTAAAATGAGGCTGAACTGGATTATGACTGGATGACTGTTCTCCTCATAATAAGAGGCTGTTTGGGCACAGAGAGTCAGAGAGAGAGAACAGCCATGTGATGGAGGCAGAGGCTGAGTTATTCCATGAGTTGCCAGCAAACTGCCACCAGAACCCCACGGACTTCAAAGAAGCATACTCTTTGCCACCTTGATTTGGATTTCTAGCCTCCAAAATGCGAGACAGTAAGGTTTTGTTATATTCAAGCCACTTAGTGTGTTGTATTTATTACATAGTCCTGGAAAACTAATACAGGCCCATGTGCTAGATGCTACAAAAGGCCTCATTGAGAGTTCCTTCTTGTTAACATTGTTTCACATTAATGTGGTTCTTTTTTTTAAAATCTCTGTTTTAATCTATGTTTCTTTTAGCCTGAAAGGTGTTTATTGTTCTTTTTTTAAAATCCATATTTGCTCTTTCTTTTTCTCCCTGATTTTTCATTTTGAACACACAGAGATCTCATTAGGCTTGTTGTTTGATCTTCAACCAGAACATGACTAACTTCACTTTCACTTGGATAATAATATAAATCTTATCTCTGATATACACTTGAGGACAGGTGTAAATACAATTCATGTTTCTGGATATAATAGGAATTTACCCAGTGCAAGGAATGTAAATAGTGGTTGTGCGTTAATTAATCTCTGGACCATTTGATGTGAGGAGAATGTTTATTTGAGTGGGATCTGTAAAGGCCTTTCTTGGTTTCAAAAGTAATTTCCTGGTATTTGGGTGGGTGTGGTAGTAAACTTTTCAGATTGGCCCAGGATTGGGATTTTTCAATTCAGAATTTACAAGTGGATATGTGAAAGCCTTTTTCCATTCTTTGCCTCTCAGGCCTTGTTCTCTTTCACAGGTTAAATCCTGAGTTGACATTTGGTAGTTCCTCAGTCACACTGTATGTGTGCTCCACTTAGAGAGAGTTCCTCCTGGAGACTAGAAGAGAGTTGATTAGTATTCTTAGTTTCTAGCTTATTTGCTATTCTGAGCACTTTTTAGTGTGACTTTATCTGAATTTAGGAAACTAGGAGTTGAATGACGTATAGTTGGAAGCCCTTGTATTGATGATTATCAACAGAGTATGTCCATAGTTATTGACCTGATAGTACCCATAGAGACAGAAAAATGCTCATTAAATTCTTCTTTGCATTTTCAAAATAGCTAGTTTCCTCTTTGAAGAAAGTCTGAAATAATTCTCCCTCTGGAAGGACATTATTTTCTTCTCGTAAATTCTCCCTAAATACACCTGTCTTTCTGAAAATGGCTTTTATTCCTCTGAGTTTCCTTGTGGTCTCTTTTTTTTAAACTAGAATTAGCTTGTTTGTTCCAGTTATTATATACTTTTGTTATATGCTGCTTGTTGGTGCTCATTCCTATATACTGTTAGAATTTGAATCAGGATTTGAATCAGGATTTGAATTCTCCTACTAGATGTGTTAACATTGGATATGTTTCTTGTCCAATTGTACCTTTGTTGCAATGGAAATAAGTGTAGATTTTCTTTTATAATGTCACAGTTATTAAAGAGATGATGCATATGAGCCATATGTGTTTTTCTTTGTATGTCATCAATCTTAACAAAGATTAGATATTTTCATTATCCTTATCATATAGTCTGTAGAACTATCACTGTCTTAGCGAATGTTTTGACAATCCAACATTATTTTGAGATGCATAAATAAAGATTGCATATAATAATTTAAAATATAAACAAATAGATTCCCTTATATGTTGGATGATTTCTAAACTTATCTCTGCATGCCAAAATTGTACTGATTTTCATATTCCACATTTCAAGATCCTCTAACTTTTTCTCAGTTGGCATAATTTACTTGTGTAAATAGATAAATATAATCAAGATCCTTTAAGAATGTAAAAAAGCCTGATTAATAGATTTACTCACTACACTAAAAAAAGTTATCCCAGCTTTATAGTACCTATATCAGAATCAGTTCCACAAAGAAATTAGAATAAATTTCTTAAATGCCAGGTTACTAGATGGAAACTCTGCAAAATAGCAATCCTGGATAAGGGCAGGGTGCTCTAACCTCCTGACAATTGCCTGATTACGTTCAGAGGTATTTCAAATCTGACCACTATCATTCATCAATCACTAAGTAAGTGTCTAAATCACAGAGATAAAGAATTCATAGTCTTTTAGTGTATACAAGCCTATGGATTCATGATACTAATATCTGTCTAGCTCAGGTGCCCCACAAGTCACAAACTCTGAACCCTATTTACAGTTTTTATTAAGACTTTCTGGACCTTTACAGGGGTGGTCCTTATTCACTTAGATTCCTCTTAGTTACTGAGTGAATTCTCCCCTTTCTTTCCCATTTATTCTAGTTTCCTTTTTTGACAGAAGACCACTGTCGTGGAGAACAATGGAGCCGATTACTAAGGTACTGCTGCCCCTGTCAATGGCGCCAACATCCCAAGTCAAGGGTTGATGCCACCTTGTCCACTGAAATTCCTGGTGGTGCCTTGCATTCCTGAGGTATGGTGAGATTGCCAAAACAAGGTTCTCTTACCATGAAGCATTGAAAGTGGACTTTTCTGGAATTCTTAGCATCCCTCTCTAATGCTGAACCCAATTTTTAAAATCTTTTTAATATACTTCTTGACTTTCACTTCCTTGAGATAAATTATTACTGGGAAGTTTCTTAATCCCTCTTTTAAATAGTCACCTAACAGCTAACAGCCACTCACATCTCTACCAATCCTAGCATACCAGGCATTTCTGATTGCCAGGGGATATCTAGAAGATATCCATTATAGAGGTTCCTGAAACAAGGTCTTGTCACATAAATTAGAAGTATCCAAAAGCCCAACCATCAGTAAAATCTTAAAATGCATCAGTGTAATTTGAGTTCTAAAGGCATAGACATGAGAGGTATAGTTATTAATTTATTCTGGTGTGATATACCAGAAAGAACACTGAACTAAAAATCAAGAGAGGGATTAGGTCCTGTTTGTCCCTGAATTAGCTTTATAAGCTTGGGCAAGTCTCAAAATTCTTATTTCCTTTAAAAAATGAAGGGGTTGAACTCAAGTCTCTAACGTTTTCTCCAATGTTCTTTCAGCTCCAAATGAAAACACTTTAAGGGACCTTGTTTCAAGGAAGCAGATGGGAGAAGGGACTTGGCATCTAAATTTGCGTTCTGTAGTTTAATACTAAGACACTGACTTGCATGATCTGTTTTAGGAGAGCTAAAAAAGAAGAACCATATCAGCCAGATGTTGTATGACACACTTTTAAAATTTGTTTCAAAGCTTATAGGTAGAAACAGGCTTTAACATTACTTTCAAGTTAAATTTCTATCTACATGAGAGAAAATAGGTCTTCAAAAGAATACCAATGTCTGGGAACTGTCACAATGCAATTTAGGAAGGACTGTAAGCAAAACAGTTTAAGCATAAACTATAAAGCAGAAAAGCAAATTCAGAGATGAAAAAGAGATATACATTTAGTGAGAACCCTCAGCTATTCTCTATTCAATGAATATAAATCTTTTGAAAAAACTTCCACTGAGCTTCAAATTACATAGGCAGAGAAAGAGAAAGAATATATGGATATTTATGGCAGTGTTACTAAGGTAAATGCAAATGTCTCTACAAAATGTCTGTGTTGGTAATGGCATTATGTAGGTTATGTGCATTTTTCTAGCATCTTGAAAGTAAAACTGCAATTACAATTCAAGGTGAAGAATGGTAAATTTTCCTATCTAGAAAGAAGATTAATCTTTCTTTAATTGACTCTTTGATCAGAATAAAGATTTATAAGAAGAAAATGCAATATGCCTCTGATAAGGAATTAGGGATGATGAATGGGGGAGCCATTAGCATTATGGGAATTCCTGGAAGGCACATGCTGCAAGATGAAGTAACCTTTATTGATACAAGATTATTTAAGAAGTGAACTTTTTGGTTGGATTCAAAGTTATTTTCAATGTACTTCTTAAACTTCCTAGTAACAAAACACCGATTCTCTCGTTGTTACAATAGCAATTTAGAGCAAGTTCTTCTTGTCTTTATTAGGTACTTGACAAAAACAGAGGGTAACCCATAAAGTGCCATAAAAGTAGAGAGAATGTTGTTTATATTTTCCATAAAGGTCTCAGCTCGCTATGAATGCTAAGTGGATGCTAAATCTGAGTCATGAAAATGCCTCTCTTATGAGTGCTAAAGAATTCCCAGAGTAAGATCATGTCTTTGTAAACAGTGTCAAAAATCAACCTTTCCTGCCTCTGTATCAAAAGGTTTCCAGAAGCTCTCTGCCCATAATCTTTTATCATCCTCAGACCAGGTACTCAGTAAATGTTAATTAAATTAATTTGAGACCTTTGTTGAATTAGGATGGTATGCAAAGAGAATTCTTAGCCAAACCCACATTTCTAGTTCTATTACCATAATGAAAAGGTTTTTGTATTATTTTTGTTTTGAAATGTTATGACACAATGCTAGGAAAACCCCAGCTTCAGTTTCACCGACAATCATTATAATCATTCCCCTGCATATAGTCTTAACTCTTTTCCCGTCTCTTGCTCCATTCTACTCACGTCACAATGCCAGCCCTGTTTAAATTCTACTTAGCCTTTGCACTCTCATAGCTGACATGGCTTGAAACCAGAGCCATACTGGCTGGTCTCACTTTAAATTCATGATCACTGACCTCAGGAGGGCCTTTGGTGCTGATGCCCAGCACTCAGCCCACATTGCCCTATTCTAATTACTTTCCCTCACTCCTAGACAAATACACAACTATGGCCTAATGTCTCTTCCCTTCTCAAGCACCCATTTTCTCTTATAGTCTCACTTTGTGTTGATGACTATGTAAGTCAGGGGTCTCTAGAGAAAAAGAACCAACAGAAGATAGATATATATAATTTTTTATGGAATTGGCTCATGGCACCATGGGGGCTGGCACGTCTGAACTCTGTAAGGTAAGCCACAAGATGAAAGCTATGGTGAAGGTGATGAAGTCCTTAATCCAAATTCCCAGAGGAAGCTGAATGGCTGGAAATTCTGACCAGAACCAATGCTGAAGTTGAGGCAAAAACTCTTTCCTGACCTCGGATATCCTCAGTTCTGGCTTTTAAGACCTCCAGCTGATTGGATGAAGATACCTCACTTTGTTAAGGGCAATCTCCTTTGTTGATTGTACATACAATCAAATGATTATAGATGCCAATCCCATCTATGTAGTACCCTCAGAGTAACAAACAGGCCACTGATTGATAGTACAACTGAATATCATAACCTAACCAAAATGACACATGAAATTAACCATCACAATGACCCTGCATCTTATCAAACTTAAAAAACAGAAATAATCTCATCATTATATCTACCCATATAGCAATAGCAGTTTAACATATTCTGTTTCCTCTCCTAAAACGCTTGATGAAATTTCCCCTCAAGGACATTGCTACAACAATTCTCCCCTCTCTCCAGCAATCTTTTTTCTATCTGCTGGATCATTACCATCAGCACACAGACATGCTGTTATTTGTCTTATCTGAAAAACAAACACATAAACAACAACCACAAAACCTCTTTCTCCCTCTCTTAATTCTACTCCTCCAACTTCAATCCCTTTTTCCTTTTCCCTAAAATAACAAGATTCATTAAAAGAATTTCTTACAAAAAAAGGAAAAATAAAATAAAACAGAAAAAGAATTGTTTACATTTGCTATCTCTAATTCTTCTCTATTTTTAACCCAGTCCAAATAGGTTTATGTCTCCACCATCCCACTGAAGCTATTTTTTTGAAATCACCAAGACTTTCATATTATTAAATCCAATGATTGGTTCTCGGCCCTCATCTAACATGATCTATCATCATTTGACAGCAAATCCTTCTTTCCTCTTTTAATCACTTTGTGCACTTGTCCTTACTTTTCTCACATTAATCTTATCTTATTGGCCTTTCTTCCTTAATCCTCTTTTCTGGTTCTTTTCTCTTCAGTTACTTAAGGTAAGAAACCCAGATCTTAGTCCTTTGGCTTCTTCTCCTCTTGGTGATCTGATCCAGTCGTTGATGACCACCAAATTTCTAACTCTGGCCTAGAATTCTCAACTAACTTCAGAATCATATTCAATTGATTCTCATTATTCATGGTAAGTTACATCTATAAAGTCAACATGAGCACTGAGTTAGCAACAGAGCCATTGATCCTAGGAGAAATATAGAATTAGGTTCTACAAGGCATTAGTTGCAACATTTTCCTACACCAATCAATATATAGCTTTGTTTTATGTGTGCTTCAGTTTAAAGGCATTTTATTTAATATATACTGTATTTTCATTACCGTTGAACCCACAGCTAAAAGCACCATAACTCATCCCTGAATAAAGTTCATCAAATACACATATTCTCTCCATATGGCATATCACAGTCTTCTTGCACTTAGCAACACTAGATAGCACTTCAGGACTACACTTGGAGGGCATTTTAAATAGCGGAATCAACAACAAAAAGAAAAAAATGTGAAAAACATGACACTAAATATATCATAAATGATATTTATAGTATGAAAAGTGAAATATGAATGCAGAGCTTCAACTGGGAATGGGTGCATTTGGTAAATCAAATTTTTTGGTGTTCTGTGAATGTCCGTGAATGACCACAAAAGCACCATGAATATTGATTTTGGGGTTACAAATAAATTTTAGCAAGTTGGCAAATTCTCAAAAAACAAAATCTGAGAATACTGAGGACTGACTGTATTTAACTGTCCACTGAAATTTCTACATGGATGACTATGTGGAATCTCAAAATTAACATGCCAAAAAACAAAATCTTAATTTCTACTCCTCCTGCTTGCTGTCAGTTCTTCCAGTTAATGACAACTCTATACTTTTGGTTTCCTGGACAAAAAAAAAAAAATGGAATCATTCTTGACCCCTTTCTTTCTCCTCGCACACCCAACATTCAATCCTTAAAAAATGTATTTTCTCTACCTTAAAAATACACATCCGTGTCTGACTACTTATTACTGCTTTCATATTTGCCATCCTGGTCCAAGCTTCTCTAATCTTACAACAAAATTTTTACAATAGTCTCCTAAATAGTCTCTTCACATCTACACTTATCACCCAACATCTATTCTTAACACAGCTCGAACTGTGATATTAATAAAATGTGAGTCAAATCATGCCTTTCCTTAGACACTAGCATGGGATTTTTATTTGGTTATCTAAAACATTAAAAAACACTAAACCATAATTGTTTTTTAACAATTATTACCTCTAATGGATTTGTATGTTTGCTAGTCTTGGTTGAGTGGTTCTTGCTTGGGATCTCTTGTGTCATTGCTGAGTGCTAACAGATAGTGGTTGGGACTTAAGTCATCTGAAGTTTTGACTGGGCTGGATGTCTAAAATAACTCATCCACATGACTGACAGTAGATGCTGGCAGTTAACTGGGAGCTCAGTCAGCTGTCAGCCAGATTGCCTATACTTGGTATCTCTATATGGCTTTGGCTTCTCAAAGCATTATACCTGGGTTCTAAGAATAAGTATTCTACATAACAGGAAATAGAAGCTGTCAGTCTGAAAACATATTGGCCTAGAAACAGGCATAGTGTCACTTCTGTTGTGTTCTTTTGGTTAAAGTAATTGCAAAGTCTACCCAGATTCAAGGGGAAGGACTCTGGTGAACTCTCTGACTTTATCTTCAACTAACTTCCCATTTTCTCACTCTATTCCAGCTACACTGATCTCCCAGCTATACCTCAAAACCTTAATATTTTCTTTTTTTCTCTTTCTAGAATCCTCTTCCCTCACGTACATACATATGGCTTGGCCTCTCTTTTACTCTCTGCTCAAATGTGACCATTTTCAGTGAGCTCTTCCCTAACAACCCAATATATATTTTTTGTTTATTTTCTGTCTCTCATCACTAGATATAAAGATGCAAGGAAAACAGATTTATGACTGTTTTGTTTACTGCAGCATCTGTGGTGCCTAAAATAGTTCTTTGAACATTGAGGAAGCTCAATAAATATTTTTGAATGAAAGAAGATACTCTATATCTCTTTAATTACTAGTAGTAATTTCATTCCATTCGATTAAAGCTATTTAGGATATTGCCCAATTGAGCTACTTTGACCTAATTAGTGACCTATTTGTGGAAGGGGTGCTCATCACTCAACTGTTTGACAACAACTCATTCAAGTACATTCAGCATTTAAAGGAGCATTTTTTCTTAAAATTTAGTGATTGAAATATTGACTATGACAAAGCTGAAATCTCATTAGGAAGTAAACTTGGCAATAGAAAATAATAAATTCACTTCTTAACACCACCTTGGAATTTGAAGAGTCCAAATAATTAAATTGTCTGCTTTGTAGTATTTTAAGCTTTTGAGGTCCTTAAGCCTACTTCCCAGGATTTATATATGAGTAGATTAAAATCTGGTTAAAGTCAAAGAATGCTATAATCTCAGAAGCCATCCATGAGGTCTTTAAGTTCTTTCTGACCTTCAGTCTAGCTCTCAGCCCATCCAAACACACTGCAGAATCCAAATACAGTAAACAAATCAGAGCCTTAACAGGTGAGTATTAGCTATTGCTCCTCAATTGTGAGGGCCTCCTAAGACTTCTCATAAATTCAGCTTCATTTAAAACTGAAAGATATAAAGAAATAGTTGAACTGCCAAAAGTGCCCTTTTCACTATGGCCATCAGTCATTATTAAAGGTTGTAAATTTCACTATCGATTAATTCAAATTTTGTTCTGCTTGTGCTGATTATTTTTCAGAGTTAAGCTGTCAACACACTATTGTTTGGACTCTGTTCATTAGGTAACTTATTGCTACTGCAGCTGATACATGGAACACGCAGTGAAGTTTTCCAAAGTCACCTTTGCTTGAACAAAATTTTATCTTTGTCCATGAGACTCCAGCACTATGTGTCAAAGGAATTAAAAGGGAAACTTCTAATTTAAATATATTATTAGAGGCAAAGTCACTGGGTCCTTAGCAACAGGGTCCTCAGAATCTAGGAAATTCATCCTAAGTTTTATTTGCAGATCAGCATTGAATAGTAGCTTCTGTTGTCTATAAAAGGTTATACCGATGCAAAAGAGTCAGAGTGCAAGTTTGACAAGAAGGATGACCCTGCAAAGGATGTCATTCAAAATTCATTTGAAGGATGCTGGAGAATCTTCTAGTCAGTCTGTCACTTCTCCTGGTATCAGGAGATGATTATTCACTGGGCAGCAAATTCCAGGAACTGTTTCATATTCAGTAGGTTAAGATGCTACTGGGTCCTGCATTGATTATAATAATTACAATTCAGTTAAACTCTATTGAGGACTTAGTGTGTGCCAGAAGAGGTAGTTGCATACAGGCATTATATCATTACTCTTAAAACACTACCAGGCCCTTTGCATTATTCCTCTAATGGATATTGTAACCGTTGGGGAATTTGATGTAATTATGAATTCCAAAAATATAATTGGATCATGCCTGTAATCTGATCTGTTAATCTGGGCATGATTGAATTATGATTAGGGCGTTGACTGGGCCATGTCAGTCAGTAGGGCGTTGAGCCCCACCCCCTGGTGGGTGGGGAATTGAATGTAAAAGGCAAGGCAAAGAACAG
>JAQZBX010075563.1:0-14603 GCA_029593785.1 Cabassous unicinctus
TGTTTATAAAGAACCACCTATGTTCTGTCTAGATTCTTTAAAACATCATTGTATTTCAACTGTTTAACAGTTGATGAGGAATAAGAATCTTACTCATTATGTTGTTTTACACATATAAAATTTTGAAATATGTAATTTCTAAATACCCTTTAGGTAATAAGGAGTATAGAAAAATCCCTGAACTGTCTCATATATCCAAAGTTATTTATTCAACCATCATGATACACTACGGAGTAGTAGTCAGAAAGTATATTTAGCAGAGGGAAATTTGATAAATTCTAGAGAATGAGGAGAAAGAAACAATCTGAAAAGATGGAGAATAGTTAGGAAAATTCTAAGGGTCAATAACAAAGCATAGATTTGATAAAGAAAATAAAAACAGTTGAACATTTTGTTTGGGCCAATAAACTATCCTTTAGTTCAACAATATGAACTTAGTGCCTGAGTATTATTTTCACTGTTTAATAAATTATCTTCTTGAAGGAATTTCTTTTCTTTATAAAAAAATGAGGATGATAGAATAAGTTAAACATAACTGCAATGATTATTACAGTGAAACAATTTGCATTACATATTTGGCAAAAGCACACAAAATGCATATGAATATAACCAATGTAGGAAAATCAACATTATTATTCACATTAA
The DNA here is from genome assembly GCA_029593785.1 of Cabassous unicinctus. Taxonomy (NCBI): domain Eukaryota; kingdom Metazoa; phylum Chordata; class Mammalia; order Cingulata; family Chlamyphoridae; genus Cabassous; species Cabassous unicinctus. The sequence continues at coordinate 646 of JAQZBX010075563.1, forward strand.
TGGTAACAAAAATAATAAAGTATTTTTGCGATGACAAATGAAGTATATAAGCAAAATAATCATTGTATGAAATCTAACATATTTATGGTTATAACACTTTAATTCTTAGTTTTTCATATATGAAAATTATAAACATGGGAATTGGATGTCTGCTAATTATTTTATCATTGAAATATATTTATGATTAAGACAAGATTGGTTTATGATTGTAAATGGTTCAAAATTACAAATAGAGTAATTGTAGTTAGAATAGTTACTTTAAATGAAGCAATTTCAAAAAATATAGAAAAGCATATAAGGTGGTAATTTGGATAGAATGTTAGCCCTTCATAAATATTGGGAATCATTTCTGTTGGAAGATAAGACATTTTATAGAAGGCACATTTCAGGAGGGATATTTTCTTATTAACTGCTAAGAATGTGAAGTAGAGTGACAACTAGAGAAATCAGACTATAAATTGACAAAAGTAAAATGGAATCAATTAGATTTTGGGTCAAATAACCATTTTATGGATGATGCTGCAAAGGAAGAAAGGACCCTTTCATGTCTTATGGAACACTGCAAAGAAAGAGTGATAGGAATACTTTATCTGTCTCATTGGAATTAACATCATTTTTAGAAGACCTCAGAAATTTGACTAACTTTGTTACTTAAACAGTTTTTCAGTCAGCTGGCCACAGAATAAGATACATCAGAACTCAGCCTAGTCATGATAAGTGTAGAGAATCAGTAGTAAATGTAGAAAGTTCATAGAAATTGGCTGATACAGAGACTCTCTTACAGAGTATGTCTGGAACAATTTTTGATGTTGAATAGAAGAAGACAATGATTGGGCATTTCTAAAAAGAGTTTGAAAAGATATTAACAGACATAGTGCACATGTGAAAATAACTGAAAGGTTTATGAGATTACTCTTATTTAAAATTACTTTATAATTCTCTGATCCTATGAACACTGAAATTAACATATATCAGCAGAGTTAGGAAAAATCATAAAAGAAATATATGCATTCCCTGATTTCTATATAATATCTTTTGCCCATTTCCTCTATGTTGACACAAAACTTGAAAGAAGTTTAATTGTATTTGTGATATGTACTTAAATTTGCATCTATTTTGCAAATATTTAGTGTTTTTTTACCTGTACATTTTTGTTGTTTATTCCATGAAGTGAAATTTACATCACTGTGTCCTAGTTTTTCATATTCAATACTATATTTGTGTGATTTCTGCATTATTCTTGAAAAGATTTTCCAAATTTCCAAAAGGTTGTGGAAAAAGATTGGGATGATTTTGAACAAAAAACAAACATCATATGGATAAGACCATACCTTATTCACCAAGTACTTCAGCAGATGCCTGTACAATTGGGAAAGCTTCAGGGTACAGTCACTTCCAATAAGGAATAAAATATTGAGAGATTGGTTTACAGAAGCCTACTGTTTAAAATGCTCTCTTAGCACTCACTCTTATACTGTGTCTGGGCTTAGAAATAAAGTTCCTAGAAATAGAGCCAAGTGAAGAATTAAGGACACGATAAGGATTAAGAACTGTAGCTCTTGCTAATGTTGGAACTCTTGAAGAGTTGCTTATTTTATTGAAAATGTGAGCTATTAAAACACTGGCCTTCAACAGGGATATGGTTTGGAAGCTTTACATCCCTCTATGAGCTAAGGATAAAAAATGTATGTAGTACTAAATTTATTCAAGCTTTCTGCAACCTAAAGGAAAAGGAGTTACTGAGCAGAGAGAGATATTACAATCAAGAGCAATGAATTTTTTCCTTCAGTAACTAGATATTGTTTATGCTATGTGATTCACTTTTCCCACCAAATGAGAAATAAAAGCTTACCCTAGTGAGTGGATGTGCTCAAGCAGTTGGGCACCTGCCTCCCACATGGGAGGTCCAGGGTTTGGTTCCCAGTGCCTCCTAAAGAACATGAGCAGATGCTGCAACCACTGCAGATGCCACAACCACTGCAACCTGTAGACACCACAACCAACAGATGCTGCAACCAGCTGATGCCACAACCAGGAGACTGCCACAGCCAGTGGAGATCTGATGTGGCTCAGGCAGTCAGGCACTCGCTTCCCACCTGGGAGGTCACAGGTTCGGTTCCTAGTGCCTTCCCAAGAAAAGGAACAGACACAGTGAACAGACAGACAATGGAGACATCAGGGAGGGGGGTAAATAAATAAAAATAAATAAATAAACCTTAACATAAAAAAAGCTTACCCTTTCCAGATGGAAAGAGTTTTATTATTCTGGTTCCCAAAAGCTTAGCTAACATCTTGGTGGCTAAATAATATATTAACATTTAATATCTAAGAAATGAATAACAGGAAACCAGCATTTGTACTTTAAAATCCATGCTTAGAAAATATTCAGCCTCAAGGAACTTACCATTATTTAACTTAAGCTTTCAACCTGCAACTGGTACAAAGAACACAAAAGGCTCATTATGGCTCAGGACATTTTATTCAATATAGAAACAAGTGGGATTAATACCACAAACCTTATTTTATCCAAAAGTAATCCTAGTAAAAGTCTGAAACGTATTTATATTCATCAAATTTAATTTTTATACTTCTATAAACAAGGATTTCATAATGCAGTTTTTAAAAATTAATGTTTTAATACATCAGTCATCCAAACAGTTGTTTACTGGGGAAAGACAACTTTGGCCAATTTTATATTCAGTTAACACTCTTATAAATCAGTAATTACATTTCCAGATCTATGCCAGAGTAAATATGCCTTTAATTTTCACATCCCTTGATTTATATATAATTTATATTATATGTAGAGTTACAGTTCAAGAATTCTCCTCCAGACATTTGAATATGTGGAACCATTGGTTTCTAGTCCCCCAAATCTACTACTCTACTGATTCTCCTTCCTTTTACTTTTTCTCTAAAGTGTGGTATTTTTTCAATATTTTTCAGGTGTTCTACATTGGTATTTCTGAGTGTGTATTTTTAATTAAATACCTGGTATGAGGTAAGTTATATTAGTCAAAAGACTTAACTTTTTCTTCCCTGAAGAATATTTTCTTAGAATTTTATTTTGTAATTTTTAATTGTAAATTTCCTTTTCTTTCCTTTTGCTCTCAATGTTGCCCCACTAGGACTTAGTAGGGACATCTATGCCTTCAATCTCACATTCCTATGGTTAAACAAACATTTTTTTTAAATTTTCAAGACCACTGAAAGCATATTCAGACCTTTTCATTCTAAGCTTTTAATAAATGTGTGGAGTGAAGATAACTAGTTAGGTAACTAGATAGACTATTGACAAAATGGATATAATACAATTTCATGTTTTTATCTCAGAATTAGGGCAATCATTTATTTCTTCTGTATTTTCAAACTATATGAATTTTATTTATATAGTATGACAAATGTATTTCAATTCTTTTCAATAATACAGCAAATAATCTATTAAAAACATATTTTATTAGAGAAGTTTTGATATTACAAAACAATCATTCATAATGTGCAGAATTCCCACACAACACCCTCCACCAACACCCTACACTGTTGTGGAACATTGTTACAGACTATGAGAGAACATGATCAGACTGTTACCACTAACTATGGTCTATAGCATACATTTAGTATATTTTCCCATATGCTCCTATCATTAATTAACACAGTACCTTCTTTGACATTGATGCAAGAGTATTACAATATACTGCTGTTAACTATAGTGCGTAAGTTACCTTAATTGTATTTTCCCATGCATCTCCATATTCTTACCACCTTGTAATAGTGATGTATATTTGTTCTTGTTCCAAATGCTCTTTTCAATGCTTTAAATTGCATTTATACAAATATATATGTATAATTTCTTAATAATTCTCTTTAATCTGAGACGTATTTTTCTCTTAACGAAAGGAGGATACAAAATCAGATTATATCTCTTTGAGGATTTTGACTAAAGGTTTTATAATGTTCCCCTGTTGTTTTAACTGTCTCCGAATATTTTGAGCCATTTATAATGTTTTTATTTTACTTTTCTTTCAAAATATGGCTTTCTGATACTGATTTGTAGTCCTGATCAGTCTGTTCAAACTGTACATAAGTCAACTAAAAGCTGCTTCTCATCTCTGTACCTTGAAGTCAATTGACTGGTGAGTTCTGCTTCATGGTATGTAGGTGTGGAGCTGGCAGCAATATATAGAAATCCTCTCAATGACACATTGGAGGACACATTCCTCACAGGCTGTAATACAAAAGGCTGCCCATGGTTTTCCCTTATAATTTTCTCAATATCTGTTCTAATAGAGAAATACCTTCAGATATTTTTAAGTCTGCACATAACTGGCTGCTGATTACTTCTGGTGTTAACAGGATAAGGCTAAGGGAGACAATGCTTCCCTCTCCCATAGACTCCACATTTCTTATTTTAACATGGCCAAATGCATCTGTCCTTCATTCTGCTTCCATTTACACTCTTACCTAACACTTCTACCCACAACCTTAAATACCAAATTTCCTATGTTGTCCTCTAAAATATATTAAAATCAATTCACAAACACTTTACCATTGTCTTCATAACTGATGTTCTAAATTTGTATTCTTTACTACTATTTTGGTGGTTTATTGATCATTAATCTTAGACTTAAAGTTTATTGAAGATTTTAATGAAAAATAGGATATAAAATAAGCTTGCATTTCACCCAATTATAAAATTATTCTTGAATAGATAAACAAATATCTAAAATACAATGACAAACTATTTTCTGATCTGGTTGTATCAATTAGTGAGAGTTTTCTTTGCTCAATTTCCTCATCAAAATTTTATATTGCCAGATATTTTTAAAAAATTTTGTATGCTGAAAATTTTCTACCTATGTTATGTGTGTTTGTGTGTATGTGTCTACAGTATGGTGGTTCACCAGAGAGTTAAATATATAATTGACATAGGACCTGCCAAACTACTACTAGGTATTTACACAAAAATACTGAAAGGAGGGTCTCAAACATATTTTAACATGAGTATTCATAGTGGAATTATTCATACTTGGCAAAATATGGAAGCAACCTAATTGTCTATCAACCAATAAACGGATAAACAATATGGTATATACATGCAATGGAATGTCATTCAGCTGTCAAAAGAAATAAAGTTCTGATATATGTAATAACATGGATGGATCTTGAAGGCCTCATGTTGAGTGAAAAAAACAAAACCAAGGGACAAATATGATTTCACTGATACAAATTATTAGAATTAGCAAATTCATAGAATCAGAAACTAAAATACAGGTTACCAGAATACAGGTAAGGGTAGGCAATTGGTAGCTAATTACTAGTTAACAGAGGTGCAAAGTTACTGTTTGGAGTGAAGGAAAAATTGGTAATGGATGGTGATGATGGTAGCACAACTATGTGAAGGTAATAAATACTACTGAAATATATATTTATATATTAGTCAGCCAAACAGGTGCTGACACAAATACCAGAAATCTGTTGGTTTTTATAAAGGGTATTTATTTGTGGAAAACACTTACAGTTATAAGTCCCTAAAGAGTACAACTCAAAGTTACTTCCTCACACAAAGTCTGTTGCCATCTGTTGATGCAAGATGGCAGGCAATATCTGCAAGGGTTCACCTTCCTCTTTCCTCTTAAGGTGCCATGGGCCCACCTTCTTCTCATCTCAGCTGTAGGCTGGAGGGCTCATTTCTTTCCAGCTCAGCTGCTCTGGTCTCTTCACAAGGTCAGCTGTAAACTATCAGACAAATGGATCATCTCCTTTGGACCACAGGATCCTCTTCAGCTTATCTCTTTTCTCTATCATTTTTCTATAAGCTGCAAGGAGAAGCCAGACTGGATTTTCCACAGTTAGTTTGGAAATGTCCTTGGATAAATCTCCCAAGTTCATCATTTTCAAATTCTGTCTTCCATATAACATCAGGAGTCAACCTTGCTAAATTCATTGCAACTTTAAAACACGGATCACCTTTCCTCAACTTTCCAATAATAGTTTCATCATTTCCCTCTAACTCCTTATCAGAAATAACTCTAGGCTCCATATTCCTATCAACAGTCCCTTTAAAGCAATCTAGGTCTTTTCCATAAAGAATCTCACAATTCCTCCCCAAAATACCCTTTACACATATATAACACTGTTCCAACATTTTTAGTAATTGTAAAATCTCCACAGTACCAAATTCTGTATTAGTCAGCCAAAGGGGTGCTGATGCAAAATGCCAGAAATCAGTTGACTTTTATAAAGTGTATTTATTTTGGGTAAAACTTAGTTACAAGTCCCTAAAGAGTACAACTCAAGGTTACTTCCTCCCCAAAGTCATTTGCCACATGTTGAAGCAAGTTGGTGGGTGATAACTGCAGGGGTTCAGACTTCCTCTTTCCTCTTAAGGCTGCATAGGCCTAGCTTCTTCTGATCTCAGCTGTAGATTGGAGGGCTTATTTCTTTCCAGCTCAGCTGCTCTGTTCTCATCAAGAGGTCAGCTGTAAACTGTCAGACGAATGGCTCATCTTTCTTCCCCGGGCTGTAGGATCCTCTTCCATGTCTATGGAGCTCTCTTTTCTCGGGTATTTGCTCCTGTGTGTCTCCTTGATTAAGTGTCCATTTATATAGCCCACGGTGGGGGAGTAGGGACTCAAACTGAGTCACCCTAATGATGTGGTTGAATCAAAGCACTAATCTTAACATAATTTAATCAAAGTCATGTCAGCTGAATCTAATACAATCAAAGGGCTTCACACCCAGAGGAACTGACCACAATTTCTTTTTGGAATTCATAAATAACCTCAAACTGTCACAATTTGGAAGTAATTAAAATGGAAAATTATAGGTGATATATATGTTACCAGAAAATAATATGAAAGAAAAAATATATAACTACTGTTCAACTCAAAGCATGAACCCTAAGATAAACTATGGGCTATAGATAATAGTATAATTATAATAATATTGCTTCATCAATTGTAACAAAATTACCATAAATATGCAAAATGTTAATAATAGGGAATATTGTGTTTTGGGAGTTATGTGAGAACACTTTAATTTTTTCATGATTTTTTTGTAAACCTTCAAATGCTTAATAAAAAATATATTAAAAACAACTGCTGAAATTAGTTGTTAATGCTAAAATTTGAATTTCAAGTGACAGTTACAATTTTAGTGTAACTAAAAAAATTTATTTTTATAAATTTCTGTCCTCCCTATGATCTTGATAGCTTCCCTATTTTTTAACTATTGTTAAAGACATGTCTGATAGGATTGTTGATTGTATTAACAGATGAAATGTGTTTTGGTATTGTTAAATGAAATATGTCATATTTCTTAGATATGCTTCACTCTGTGAATGAAAATATTCTAGATGAACACTATATGCTTTTACAAAAGAATGAGTGAATTTATGAGAATTCATCTACATTTCAGTAAAGCAGGATTAAATGAAATTATCAAAAGAAAATATAACTTCTTTCCTCCCAATAATTTTATTTTACTCTGAGGCAGTAACAAATTTTTAAAAAAAAAGTGTTATTGCATTAAACTGTAAGGGCCTTATTACTTTTAATAAATTATATAAGTAGTTATACATATTTCAATTATAATTTCTATTATGGTAATTTCAATAGACACGAGCCACAGAATTATAAGTTATTCAGAGTTTAGAGTGTAAACTGTCCCTGAAACTGAAAACTATAACAGATGATTTATTTAAATTCTAGTAAATTATGTTATACAATATTTCAAGGAAGCTCAGTAGGATAATTTTACATGTATTTTGGCTACCATTACCCATTTTTGAGTGCTATATTTCCATGAAAAAAATGCTGTGCCTTTATTAGATGCCCAGTCATCATTTTCCTTCACACTCCTCTCCAGATGGTAAATCTGCCCAGTCATTTTATGCATTTAGACTCTCTCTGGATTATACTTACCACATCAAGTAGTTTTTAAAGCTTCTGTCCAGCTGAAATCTTCAAAGTTTTGCTTTTTTGCTCTACATATGCATACAGAGAGTGAGAAGATAGAGTGATGATGAAAGTAGGTAAAAATTTGGTCTGAAGGTTTGCAGTACTAGTAAAACCAAAAATGTCCCATAATAAGTTCAGGGGGATTTCTGCTTTCATAAATTTGACTTTTTTTTTTAATTTGACTTTTTATCTCTACTACATAAATTTCTGTGCTGCCTCTCACAGCTTGTTGATGTCCTAAAGGGAGATGTGGATACTCCAATTTTTGTCTTTATTTCTAAGACATTCCTAGGAGTGCCTTAGCCAGTACCGTATTGTTATTATATACAGATTGGTAACTATCAATAAGAGTTTTCAAATAATAAAAAATGAGCTACTTTCCTTAGAAATGCTTAAGGGGATACTAACTAACAATCTAAGGGGTATCTAACTTTATTGTCTTATCCATGTGCAAGAGTTTCTTTAAGACACTTTTCTTAAGAGTCCCCATCAGTGCAAGAAACTCTCTTAATTGTTCTCTTTTTAAAAATATTTTCTAACATGCATTCCAGTTTTTAAATATAGTAGCTCCTGATCAATGTTTGTTTATTTTTGTTTTTGTTGCAACTTTTAAGCAGTATATAATACTCCTTAATGTCATGTTTATAATAATAATTTATAGTATAATATAATTTAATTTATATTTATAATATAATTTATATTTATAAATATTATATTTATAATATGACATAAAATTGAAAATATATTGAATCATCTGTGATTTATGAATCTTTTTTAAAAATACATCTTTACCAATCAGGAATTAAAGGAAAACTTGCCTCTCTGGAACCTGAAATCACCATTTCTCCAGGGCATCTGAAACATTTGACATATACATGTACTTTACAAAGAGTAACCACGTGCATAAAGAATATCAAAGCAAAATTGTTCATGTGTTTAAGAATAAATATGAATGTTATCTGCACAATGACTTCTTGAATTATATTGAGAGAAGAAAGAAGCAGGATCACCAATTTTGTAAACTCGCTATAAACTATGCAAAAGAAATTCATGTTACAGGAGATACACGAGTTTCCTTATTTATCAGTTATAATTGTATGTTTAATTCATGCATGTCTTTACAATGGCTAATGAAAAATACACTGATATAGCTGTGATATGTCTAAAGATCACTACCATACTTAATTATTTCTGCCCCATACTATAAATAGATACTCATAGTATGTCTGTATGTTTCTAATTCTGGTTTTATTATTGAGATTAGTTTTTAAAATGGTAGCATATGATATGTATGTGCTTTGAAGAAATAATTTAAATTATTGAAGATATAACAGAAATCAGAAATCACCAAGAAATTTAGCTAGTGCAACAACTAAGAATGAAATATAACATGTACTACTTTGTAAAGGAAACCTAAATTATTCAGAAGCAACAGCGAGTTTCCATAATGATCATTTCCCATAAGCAAAAATAGTCCTGTAAACATAAATGGAAATAACAGGATAACCAGTGAAGCTTTTAACCATGAACAATTTCTTATATTCATTTGCTGGATGTCATGAAATAGATATGCTCTATGTAGATTTTTAATTTATTTTTATATTTCATGTTTTCAACAATTGTTGCATTACAGAAAACCCACTTATTTTGTTTATTTTTCCAGATTTTAAAATGTTAAGGTAAATTATTTCTCTGAAATAATGAGGAGCAGGGGTGAGACCTGTCCTAACGCCCAAAGTTATTCCATTTAACAATAATGTGCACTCTGATGTTGAAGCTGTATGGTAAGTTTAACATATGGAAATTAAAAAATTTGTACAAATCAAGGAGAAAGATGTAATCTGCAGAAAGGAAGAATGAAATTTCTAAGCTTTAATAACAATGTGTGGTTTTGATAAAGAAAATTAGAAAATCATCAAGAATTTTGTTTATGTCCAATAACCAACCCTTAGGTCAATAGTGTGGACTTATTCACTAAGTAATTTTTTTTTAATTTAATAAAATTCTCAGCTTAAAGCACTTTCTATACTTTATAAGAAATCAGGATGATAGAATAAACAAGCATAAATTAAAGGTTATTAAAGACAACCAATTTGCATATAATATTTTTCAAATACATTAGAAATTCATATTAATATAATCAATGAAAGTAAATAAATATTATTATTACAATTATCCATGCAAAATGTTTCCCACATTGTATAGTTTTTTTGTAAATACAAGTGAATTGTACATACATAAAGTTAGTAAAAATACAAATTCTAAGATTTTATATTATCATCCCTCTATTCAAAGTTTCCAACATATAAAAAGTATATAGCTCTGAAATTAGAAGCCTCAAGATAATTAGTTTAGGAATGGAAATACAAGACTGAAACAATTTTTCTTTATGATTTTGAATGCTTCAAATCAAGCACAAGTAAAATAAATTGTGGTTACAATACCTGTTTTCAATGAGGATATTTCAGTAAAATCTAGAAATACATGTGCACAAGATATGTGTACAGAATTTGAGTACATCACCAAAGATTGAAATTCATGCCTGATGTAAGGAAGGGAGGGTGGTATGTTATGCTTAGAGACCATGTGCATGTAAGAAGGTAAATTAGAGACAGCAAAGGAACACTTGTTACATATTGTGACAGAAAAATAGAATTGATTAGACACAATCAAAGTAAATATTTTATGGACATGATGCAAAGGAGGAAAGAAAGGGCTCACACATCTGTGTTGTAGAACAAATTAAATGAAACGGCAGTGAGACATAATCTTTTTTGTCTCATTTGGGTTCAATTCATTCTCAGAAAAACCTCAGACCATTTGTTAATTTTCTTACAGAAACTATCTAAGACATCTGGCAAAAAAAAAAGAAAAAGGGAAATAGCACTAATTTTCCTAGACACATTGTATAGAAATAGAATCAGCAATAGCTGTAGAGTGTTCAAACAAATGGAATGATGTAGAATATCTCTTCTGGTGCTTATTTGGGATGATTATTTGAAGAAAAGAATAAGAAAATAATCTCCAGATGCGACCCAATATTTAACAATTTATTGTACTGAAATAGTGTATATATGACTCAAAAACTGAAAAGACTTGATTTTATTTTAAAATACTTAATTAACTTAGATTATCTGATCCTATTAATGTTGAAATTTTAATATATCAGTTCAGTTAGAAAATAAAATGAAATGGGAAATTCGTGCATTCTTTGATTTCAAAATACTGTCTTTTGTGCATTTCCTTCATGCCATGCATTGACACCAATGATGGCATTGTATTTGATAGTGATGTGGATTGCCTCCATTTCACTTTTATCATATTCTTAATTTTATACTTTGACAACAAATTAGAACATTTTAGAAGATGTAGAAAACCTGCCCATCTTCACAGAATTCCTCCTCATCGATATCTCAACCTCTCTGGAGATCCAAGTCTTGCAAAGTCTGCTGTTCTTGTTGATTTATCTGGGGGCCCTGACTGGGAATCCTCTAATTGTTACTGTCATTGTAACTAACCCTCATCTGCTTCTCCAATGTACTTCTTTATTGGCAATTTATCCCTCATTGATGTTTGCTGTGTTTCAGTTACTGTTCCCAAATTGATTGTAAATTCTCTGACAGGCAGTAACTTAATTTCTCTCCCAGCATGTGCTGCTCAGATTTTCCTGTTTCTCCTGTTTGGAACCACAGAGTTGACCCTCCTTGTGGTGATGTCCTATGATCACTATGTTGCCATCTGTCAATGGGCTCACCATCACCCCATGTATGTGCACACAGGCAGCTGGTGGCTCATGGGGAGTGTTGGTCTATTCTGCTATCCACATAGGTATCATGATCAGGCTCCCATTCACAAAGTCAAATATGATCTATCAATATTTCTGTGATGTAGTTCAAATTTTGAGGATCTCTTCTTCAGGCATTCAGTTTTGTGAGTTTACATATGCAGCTATAAGGACTTGTATTGGGGTCTTAGCATATTCTGCCTTTTTATTTAAGTCACATATTGATATATTTTCAATGGTGCTTCAGACACATTCTGTGAAAACTCATAACAAAGCCCTATCTACCTGTACACTCCACTGTTGGCAATTATCCATTTGTTTGTAATTTCTTCATTTACTGCTGCCTTAAGTCCCACTGCAAATAAATCATCTTTTAGTAAACTTCTCATGGTCATGTTCTACAACACAGTGCCCCCGTTCACAAACTCCATCATCTGTAGTCTGTGGAACAGAGAGGTTAACACTGCTATACAAAGAATGTTCCACAGACATATTAATTTAATAGGCAGTGGTTTCTTGATTTTAAAAATCTGAAAAAAATTGAAAAAAGTTTAATTTTTATTGGTACATTATGTTAAATTTAAATCTATCCCTGTAAAATATGGGGAGTTTTTTTTTTTTTTGCCTGGATATATCTTTTTGTTTTATGCATATGTGATAATGAGCTATACACATATGCCCTAATAGTGCAACCCCATACCTTTGTGTTATTCACACATTCGTCTCGACCATGTTTTCCACTTTTTTCAAATATTTTGTATAATGTTGAGGATGATTTTGATCCAAAAGCCAGGAATGATGTCATGTGGAGATAAACACAAATGATTACTTTAATGGCGGCCTGTACATTTGAGAGAACTTCAAGGTACAGGAGACTGCCACTCTGGAAGAGATTATTCAGTGTTTTTAATTAGAGAATTCAAATCAAATTTTATATTAGCTTTCACTTTTATACAAGCATCTTCACCAAGCAAAAAGTGATTAGACGTGAGATACAGCTGCAATATTACAGCCACAACATAAAGATATAACACTGCCGTTAATGCTGAATTTACTTCCCTTATTGAAAAGCAAGGTATAAAAAAACCTGGCCCTCAACACAGAATGCCATTTGAAACCTTATTCTCTCTCTCTTTTTTCTGTCTGAAAAGGTGCATGCCATGTTCATTCAAGCTCTGTGCCTGATGTAGACTAGTTACAGAGTGGATTGAGATGTAGTAAAAAAAAAATGGAATTGAGTCTTGCATTCATAATACTAAATATTCATATATTATATGAAACACTTTCCCCTCCAAAACATTAAAAAAAACTTATTCTATCAATATGGAATGAGCTTTATTTTCCTGATTCTCATATCTGAGACAGCATTCTGATGATAAACATAATTTACCACTTTATATTTTACAATTGAATCTGATGAAGAATCCATATCTTAAAAATTTTCATTGTTAAGGACCTAATGCTCATTTAACATCAGGTGGCATCCTGCAAATGGTAAAGAAAAAAGCTGTGCTCATTATGCTCAGTTTCTGTTATTCAGAATAAAAAAATAATGTATGAATATCACAAGTCTAACATCAAAAATAATACTGATAAAATTCTGAAATGAATCCCTATCCCTTCAATGACTGAGATAAATCATTTTATTTTCAATAATAATTGAAGAATTCATCATGTTTCTTTCAATATAATTTGTTACTACCTGGGTCTCTGACACAACTATTTTTTTGGAAAAACAAAACTGTCCAATTTTGTATTTATTAACAGACTTCTTAAAATGTATAGCAATTATATACATATTATTTATATTTACAGATAAACTTCTTTATCATTGCATGTGGGATTATGCCCTTTATTTTGTACCACCTCCTGACTTATATTTCAATTTATATTTAGGTTATATGTGGATTTACTGTCCAAGTTATTATCATGAATATATTTGATTATATAGATCCATAGATTTCTAATTCCCAGTATTGTGATAAAAATTCTAAGTGTTCTATGTCCATTTGATTGTCTCTCTATAATTTTATGTTTTATTTTATGGATTTCTGAAGTTCTATACTGATTGACCTAAGCATTTTTTCTTTTTTTGACTAATGTTCCCTTCACCAGGTAGGCTAGGTCAGCCAAGAAATTTAGGGATCTTTAACCAGCATAAATTTACCTAGATTTTTTTCCTGTAAATTTTAAATCACCAACTTCATTTTTATCAC
>JAQZBX010075564.1:0-14577 GCA_029593785.1 Cabassous unicinctus
CTCGGAAGTCCGGGTGCAGGTCTGCTTTATGTGCCCTCCCCTGTGCTTCTCACTGAGCAACAACCCATCCGATACACAACAGGCACTCGAGGGATACTTGTTGAAGGAATGAGTAAACACATTGCCAAAATAGGCAAATATTTATTTAAAAATTGAGTAATAAGGGAAATTCATAGTGATTCAGACTTTCTGCCATTTGGGGCATTTGCTCATTGAATAAAATTTATTGAGTGACTACTGTGTATCTGGAACTCCGCTAAATGCTGGAAATCGAGGCATAAAGAGAAGACAATCTAGTTCCCTGGCCTGAAGCTTATGTCTTAGAAGGAAAACTAATGGCAGAATCTAGTTCATACTTGAGGGAAATTTATAAACCTATTAAGTTACATTGATGGCATCAGTTATAATAATCTGGTATCATGATATGAGTCAATAGCTAATGTTTCCCCATTCATCATGGTCTTGCCACAAAAATCTTAAATGACCCCATCTCTCCATCTCCACTGCTAGCATCCTGACCCAGGCCGCGGTCCTCTCATGCCTAGAACACACAAATAGCCCTGGTCACTCTATTTCTGTTCTCCATAGAGTAGACCAAGTAATGTTTAATAGGAAAATCAGATGTTGCCACTCTCCTGTTTAAAACTGTTCAAGGGCTTCCGACTAAATTTAAAGTACAATAAAAACTTACGGTGCTTTAAACCAAGGGTCTGCAAACTTCTCTGTAAAAGACCAGGTAGTACATAATTTTTGGCTTTGCGGGGCATATAGTCTCTGCCCCAATGACTCAGGTCTGCTGTTAGCATGGATGCAACCACAGGCAGTGTGTAAATGAATGGACATTACTGTGTTCCAATAAAACTTTATTTTAAAAAGGGCAGACAGTGGATGGCCCGTGGGCCAAATTTGCTGACTCCTGCTCAAAATGATCTTGCCCTCTCCTCCCTCCTTGAACTTACCTGGTGTCATTCTTCTTCCTAACAGTCTCCAGCCGCAAAATGCTATAGGAACCCATCTTTGTTACCTAAGAATCTCCTCTGAACAGTCTAGGCATTTTTAGTGCTGCAGTGGAGTAAATAAAGTGACAGGTCCACAATGGTGGCACTGTAGGTATTAAACAGTTATAATTTCAGGGAAAGCCTTATGCAAATCAATTTCATATAGTCATTTCAATAAGTAAATTAATTCAATAAATATTTGTTGGTCAATTTCTATGAGCTACTGTCACAGGTGACCAGGACAATTTACAGCTCTACTCTTAAGCCAGTTACACCTATCAGAGAACAACAGTATTAACAATGAAATGTATAAATAGGAGAGTTTAAATCCTTTGGCTCAAACAGTACAAGGTGATGAGATAGAATGGCTAGGAGGTCAAGGATGTCCTCTAAGGAGGTGACCTTCAAGCTGAGACCAATGAGAATGAAGGAGTCATCATGTAAAGGAATAGAACAAGAAAGTTCTAGACAGATGCATCAGAAAGTGCAAATCTCTGGGACAGAAAAGAGCTGAATATTGGAGCACATGAGAAGCCTGTGGGGCAGAGATGATATGCTCCCCAAATTTATTCTTTCAAAAGATTGTGATCACCAAGTTTCTGCAGCCACCCAAGCTTCTCTACTCTACCTCCACTTTACATTGTTTGTATTTGATGTCACAAATCTCTCTCTCTCTCCTAGATACGGAGTGACAGGGGATGGGCTTCCAGCTTGACTCAAAAAGTGAGTCTGAAAAATTTAGTGGGCTAGGGCAACCTAGAATTTATATTTATGAGGAAGAAATCTCTATAACAATATAGATTCATTAGTTTATCTTCATTAGTTTATCTTCAGTGCCAGGAATAAGAAGGTATAATATGAATGAGTCTTAGAGTAGATGACTGGCAGAGAGAGGCTGACAGACACATAGGCTGGCCCAGGGAAAAAAAGTTTATTGCTAGGGAGAAGAGAAATGCAGGAAGTAATATGGTGTCTCACATTGGTTGCTAGCCCCATGGACTCATGTGAATTTAGGGGGAGAGAAGGTTATGAATAAAAATGAAAAGATGTAATTTCAGAGTTAACCACACTTGGCTTCAAGACACAGGGATACTGGTTGGGTGTCCTCCTAACAGAATAGAAGGGTCCAGGCATTCTTCTCTTTGGTATCTTGAAGGCTCCAGTGAACCAGTAGCAATGGGTCCTGATATATGCAATGGTCACCAGCAGAGAGAGGAGGGAAAACTCTCCTGTGCCTATTTCAAGGAAGCTGACTGGCTTGCTTTTGAGCCCATTTGAGGCATCATCTGGGGACCCCTGGACATTGTTAGACGCAACTGGGCAGAGATTCATTTTCTTGAATGACCAGGTGGAGTCAACGGCTAGCAAAGTGCAGGTAATGCAACACTTTTGAGTTATTTTACTTCTGAAACTTTCCATTCAGGAAAATTTTCTGGTTGGATTATAAAACTCTTTTAAAAAATTGTTTTATGGCTAACCGCAAGGGACTGATTTGAACCAAAGTTCAAGTGCTACCTAACCCAATGGGAAGGGTCCTGTAGCAAGTTATTGAGCACTGATGCTGGACCACAACCCTCAGCTAAACTCCAGTGACGACCTCACTGCTTGGCCACTGGAGAGGAGAGGGACCAGCTCCGCCATCTGCTTGCCTCTTCTCTGACCACAACACCCTGCAAAGACTCAGTAGCAAGGCAGTCCACAATCTACCAAAACAGTGAGTTTCAATGACCACAGAAAACTTGGAGACACTGAATATAATCCAGAAAAGCAAAACTACGCATAGGTAAGTTCATGAGTGAAAAGAAAGACTTTTGCTGTACCCTCATGCATGAACTTAGTCAAGGCAGAGAATAAATCCCCTGAGTAGCAGCAATACCCAAATATGTATCAAAATGTAAAAAGGCATAGTCCCTGTTCCATAAATCCCACTTGTATGAACTTATTCTAAAGAAATAGTTGCACAAGTGGGAAGAGATAGGTTCTTCCGTGTAGAATTGATTGTAAGTGCAGAAAAGTAAAAACAACTTAAATCAACAGAGGGCTGGCTAGCTAGATGACGGCAGATCCAGCCACTAGCTGTTGAAAGCAATGATGCAGCTTCATATTTACTGCCTTACAAAACTGTCCATGTTACCCTGCAGAGTGAAGCAAGTCACAGAAAACCATACAGAGCCCCATTTCTGTTTAATTACATACCTGCATCTCTCTATGTAGAGATGCTCAGAAAGAGCCCTAGAAGGGTGCATGCCAAAATGTCAACTGTGATTCTCTCTGGACAGTGAGGTTTGAGGATGATTACACGTTTGTTTTGCGGAATTGTTTTACTTTTAAAAGAAATATTTATAAATTTACAAAACAAAGCAGCCACCCACTCAATATTCTAGAAGCCCAAGAGATTGGCTGGGACATTTGAGAACGAAGGGCATACACTGAGAAGGACTGAAAACATCAGAGGAGGAAAAGCTTGACAGCTGATAAGCCAGAAAGCCATGTGGTAGTTACTGCAACAAGAAGACAGGTGACCAGGAAAGGAACTCACTACCAGGTATCTTGACAAACTGGACTTTATACTGAGGTAGGTTTCAATATCAATGATCAAATGTCACAACCATCTTTATGTAGCCCAAGCTGTTTGGGAAACAGGCAGCTGCTAGGAAAAGCTGAGAACCAAGGACAGCCATTTGTCCCAAAGGCCACCCAATGCGCTGCTTTCCCTCATGCGTGGCACAAGTAGGACTTAATTGAAAAGAAAATTAACTGTGTCTTGAAGAACAGAAACTCAGATGGATTCTGGAGGAAAAATAAAATTAAAAACAAACACAAAAAGCCACCTTACTCTCCTCACATGACCTTCTCCAGGCGGCCTTTCTCGTACCACAAGACTAGATTCCATTGCTTCCGAAACAGGCAGGCTGCACACGCTCCTTTGCAGCACTCTCCACAATTTCAATTCTTACCTATTTGTTGCCAGTCTCCCTGCCTGGCTGCGGATTCCAGGGAGGAACGAGCAGTGTCTGTTCTGTCATGTTTACAGTTATAGGCTCAGTGTTTAGGATGGTGGCAGCACATGGTAGATGGTCAATAAAAAATATTGGGTGGAAAAAAAAATAATGGGAGTAAGAGGAAGCAAGGCAGAGCAGGAGCGGCTGGCTCTGAGGTTAGACGAGGTGTCACTGCTGCTCTCTGCTTCTCCTCAACAGCCTCGAGACGCAGCACTGGCACTTCACCTGGGCAATGCCTCTCTCTCACGAGGGAGGACGTGTCCCTCTAGGCCCCTCCCCGCCTGTATTAGTCAGCCAAAGGGGTGCTGATGCAAAATACTAGAACTCGGTTGGTTTTTATAAAGGGCATTTATTTGGGGTAGACGCTTACAGTTACCAGGCCATAAAATATAAGTTACTTCCCTCACCAAAGTCTGTTGCCATGTGTTGGAGCAAGATGGCTGCCAATGTCTGCAAGGGTTCAGGCTTCCTCTTCCTCTTAAGGCTCCATGGTCCCAGCTTCTTCCAATATCAGCTGTAGGCTGGGATAAGTCTCATCTCTCTCCTGGGACTCATTTCTCTCTGGGCTCAGCTGCTCTGCTCGCTCCAAAAGGCCAGCTGTAGACTGTCAGGTGAATGGCTCTTCTCTCTTCCTGGGACCTCTGCCATGTCTACTGGAGCCTTCTCTCTTTCTTCACATACCTGCTTCTCTATGTATTTACTTCCCGGGGCTCCAGCATTAAAACTCCAACTAACTCCTCTGCCTTTTCGTTTGCTCTGTGAGTCCCCACCCACCAAGGGGGAGGGGACTCAATGTCCTATTGATGTGGCCCAGTCAAAGCCCTAATCATAATTTAACCAAGTAAAAGTGAAACCTCTGCGGGTAATACAATCCAATACACCAGAGGAACAGACCAGTTTACAAACATAATCCAATATCTATTTTTGGAATTCATAAATAATACCAAACTGCTACACCACCCAAATAGGAAGTTAAGAGTCAGTCTTCTTTCTCAGTCACTTCCTTTTGGAGACAGAGGCATTCCTTCCACCACCTCTCTCAAGTGACATCTCTCGAAGCTGCCCCACCTGTCCCTGATGGTGGAAGCCATTCTCCCAGCTGCCTGGCTCACTGTTAGAGTAGCAGAAGCAAGGGGATTAGCAAAGCTGCCACCAACCCAACAGCTGGCACCTGACTGCCCTCAAGCTGTCAGAAACCAATTTGCCCATGTACACAGGTGGCTGAAAATGCCTGGGAATTAAAGTCCCCTGGGGTCCTACTCTTCCCCAGTGACTGACGGGCTTGGGGTCAGTGTCCCAGTTGCCTGGCCAGGATAATTCTGATGTGTGTGTTGTAAGCCACTTCCTAGAGCTCCCCCAAGGGATTCTGCTCCAATTGCCCACCCTGGTAGCTGGCTTCAAGCTGCAGCTCCCATTGGCTGCCTTCCTGTTCTCTGACCACGTCTCCATTCCTCAACTGGTCTCCCGCACCTCCCAAATGAGCTACTTGACCTGGATCCTCATCTCAGGGTCTGCTTCCAGGGGACCCCAGAAGGTTACAGCTCATGCCCAGAGGGCTTCCGGTGGCACAACGCTAGTGAGCTAGTACCAGTGAGGCATTCTAGGGTCTTATCAGCCATGCCCTCTAGGAACCTCAAAGGTCCCAGCCCTCTGACGCTTGCTCGTGTGGTCTCAGCACACCTTGGACATTCAGAAAAACACTCAGAGATGTGGCATCTTGGCTTGGGTCCCATAAATCAATGCCTTGTGACTCCACAAAAGGAACAGCTCATGATCTGCAAAATCCAAAGACCACTGTTTTCTGTTGATCTTCCTGCATCCAGTAATGATTCCCCAAAACAATACCCTGGAGTTTAGCGCCGAGCAGCTGGAAACGGCCTCCCGTCTGCACACACAGATAAATACGGGTGACCTTCCCTGTGACAGATCGGCACTGATGGCGTTTGGGCACGCTCTAACATGAACATGGTGCTTGGCTTCTGGGAGACGGATGTTCCTTCTCACAGACTGCACGTCTCTTTGCCTTACCTTTCCTAAGAGGATGATGCTGAAATTTTAAGAGTAATTGCAATAGTAACGATACACTGGCATTTATTGTACATTTATTATGCTCTGAGCACTGAGTGAAACACAATGTCTCGTTTAATCCTCACAATAGCTCTCTTAGATATTATGACACCCCGTGCCCATGTGCAGACAAGGCGATTGAGGCTTACAGAGGTTCAATGACTTGCTTGAGGTCTCACCTACTTAAGGAGATGAGCTCTGGGCTACAAGTTAAAGCACGGGGCTGGCTACATAGTCTGCAGGGCCCAGTGCAAAATGAAAAGGCATGCCCTTTGTCCAAAAATTAAGAATTTCAAGATGGTGATGGCAGAGGATTAAACCAAGTGCAGGACTTTTACAAGCCTCGAGCTCCATGCAGCTGCACAGGTTACACCCCACAAAGCTGGCCCTGGTTATGTGGGCTCAGCAGACAGTGACCCCGGACTGACGACAAAGGCCTCGATGTTTACTCTCACTTAACTCTAGAGACTGGGAAGCGGCTCACGTCATATTAAAAGCAATTTGATGAGCCTGGGTACTTGGTTAGAAGACATGGGAATTTTGTGTCAGGAGTTTTCAGTTGTTTCAACTGCTAGAACTACACAAATATTTTCCCCAACTGAGAGTCAGTGAAGAGTGTGGAGGCAGGAGAGGCAACCCTTTGGGCCAGGAGACCACTGAGTTTTTCATGGCTCTTGTGAGGCCCAGGGACAAATGTGGGTCCTTGTGCCTGTACTTGAACTAGTCTTTTGAATAGGGTGCAAGTGTGGGTCCTAACCACAATTCTACCAGAGAACCGAGTCAGACACGGTAGCATGCCATCAGTAAAACTAGGACTATTTGCTGAATTCTCCTATAGTTCATCCTGGCCTTTTGAGGGAAGGTGGCCAATTCCAACATGGTACGGGGGGGAAGAGCCTGGCCTTGAAGCCAGAGACGTGGGCACTGAGACTGGCCTGGCTACTGGCTGTGTGACCTTGGACAATTTCCCAAACCTGTGTGAGGTTCAGTTTTCTCATCTGTTACATGGGGAGAGTGTTGTCCCTCGAGCAGTGGGAGAGAATGAGAGAATATGTATAGCACACAGTAAAGGCTACGCTAGTCTGATGGCTGCCGTCCATTGTGAGGTTTGCTGGGCAGCCGAAAGAGCACAGGATTTGATGGTGGATGATATGGGTTGAATTCTGAACATCATCCCCATCTATTGGTTGTGTGAGCTGGGGAAAGCCACTAAACTCTTCCCAGGCTTGGCATCTCTCTCTGTAAAATGGGTTCTGGAAACAGGATTTCATGAGCTGCAAATGAGCAAATGGATGTGAAAATGGGCAGTCAAGTATAGGGTATTATGAAAATGGGAGAGACGCTCCTTATTAGAATCAGTCAGGATTTGTTGTTTTTACTTGCAAATGGTGTAGGCTGGGGGAGGACGGATAAGGGGATACCATCTTCTTCCCTAGATTCTTCTGGCCTAATGAATGCCTCAGAGGTCATCCACACGCAGCTCCCTTATAGAGTCTAAGGGTTATAAATGACTTTTCCCCTAAAATTTTTCACAGCATTGCTCTTGACCCCAGATCTGACCTACTCCATTTCGATTCCTGTTCCTTAGTCTAACCCAGAGAAGACTGAAAAAGAGAAACCACGATTTGGGCCAAATTCTGCATTGCTGGGAAAAGCGTCTCCACATGCACAGCTGAGTCTTCTTGTACTTTTATGGGATAATACCAAACATAAATAGAAGTTTGAGGTGATTTATATTTCGTCAGAGATGCGTCTACCCCAACCCAAAAGCTATGCGCTTTAAGAAATTCAATGTGCATAAAGGATTCTATTTTTCTTCAAAAAATGTGACATGTATATAAAGCAATAAAATTTGAAATTCTTTCCGAAACCTTAAAGAGGGGCTCAGGGGGAGGACAACGGGACATCGCCTAACCACGTGCACACATAATATACAAAGACACGCTTGCTGGCAGGCGCTGGGCTGCACACACGTCGTTTACATTTAGAGCACTTTTCCGCACATCCCGCATTCTCGCCTCTCCTGCACAGCCCGCGCCACCGATGGAAAGCCAGACTCGTTTTTCTGCTCTGCTCAAACTCCGGCCACTTTAATAGCTTTCCCCATTGGTTCTCCTAACTTCTTCTTGCACATTGGCTAATTTAAGAAGATTTCCATAAACAACAAATCCAAATTTCAGGGTCTCGCCCCCCACAAGCCACCTGCAGCCTGCTGCCGTGTGCCACCGGGAAGGGCTTCCCTGAGGAGGGCTCACTCACCTTCACCTGCCCTCTCTCCAGCTCCCCAGGCCTGGAGCTGCTGCTCCACCTCTACCCAACACCCCCTCCCCAAACACCCTCTGGCACCCACAGCAAAATCACCCTGATTTTCCCAAAGTGCATTCAAATCTGGGGCAGGGAAGATTGTCCTCCTCCCTTTCCATGTCTGACAAGGAACAGAGAGCCAGCTCCTTGAAGCTGGAGGGAGTCTTCAGGTACCTGCAGTCAGTCAGTCACCGGGTAGGCTGGGAAGGTTACCATGGCAACACTTCCAGGGCTTCAGGACTGTGCACCTTGTTGATGCAGCCTGTCAAGCCAGCTCAGCAAAGGGGAAAGAAGCCAGTCAAAGTGGTTCCTGGGCCTCAGTCTCCCGTCTGACCTACTGCGTGACGGTTTCATTTATTGGTTTTGGCATCGTCCAGACCCAGCAACAGCGAGACTTTTAACACAAAGCTCTTTCACTCAAATATCCTGCAGGTCTTCAAATTAAAGTGCAGCCTAATAGGAATTTTTCTACTTTGTCTTCACTTTCTCGGGCAGGATACTCAGGAGTGCATTCTCCTGCCGGCCATGGCATGCTTTAACTAGCATGTATGGGGCCAAGAAAGCCAGCTGCCTTGACAGAAAGGTTACACATGGGAACAGGACAGCAGGCAGCCTGCAGGCGCCTCGAGTGATTTCCATAACGTAGGTATGTGTGTTTTCAGAGAGAGATGGAAATAAAAAGCCTTGCCTTTGGCTCTCTGATTGAAGATGAGTGGTTTCTCCACACCATCTTGTAAGGAAACAGGGGAAATCCTACCCATTTAAACAAAATGATTCTTATTAAGAGGCAATTATTAAAAGAAAACCCTGGGGGCTTGCAGTAGGGGCCTCAATTCTCTCCAAAACCCTGTGGCACCACCAAGGTCAGCCTTGGGCTCTCACCAGAGCCATCTAGATATCTGCATGGTACCCACCATTCTCCATGCATTAGGGACTTAAATGTCAGTGGACCTTGGAGGGTCCCCTTCAGAGACCCTGGAAGCTATTTTCACAGCTGACAACACCCCAGTTGTGTTCTAAGGCGCAGCTCCCAGCTCTTGATTCTATGCAGGGAAATAACATGTCAACATCGACGCATTTCAACAACACGTTCCAACAACAATAGGAGAGCCAGCAGAGTCCCCACACGTGGTGCAGTCCCACGTCCCCAGCCATTGTGCTAAGATAAGTCGATTTAACACACCTGTAGGCGACCCCTCCATGACGTGGCCGACGTAGGGGCCATCCCGAAAGATTGGCCTGTTGTCGTTCTGGTCAATCACGATGATTTCCAGAGGGACCGGTCCCTCGAGAGTTTTGCCGCTGACATCAGTGGTCTCCACAAATAGCTATTTGAGCAAAGAGATTGGGGGAGAAAGAAGGCATTAATTCATTACGAAAATTGAAATCCCGTTCCCTGGAGAAAGTAGGTTATATCAGCAACCGTATGAGCCCTTGGCAATATGCAAACTTTGGTCTCAATGGATAGTTGCTGGGACTGGAATAGAAACTAAACATCCCAGAAAAAAAGGCAAAGATCAGTTCATGTTTGATGCCCCCTGGGAAATTTACAATTAATTCATCAGATCTGCAAAGGAAGTCCAAAAAATTTTGGAAAGAGGAACCCCCACTCAATATCAGCCATAGGTGAGAAAATGTGCTTATGTTTTTTCTGTTTTTTCCAGCATCATTATGCTTAAAAGGAATGTTATGCTAATAAAAATTGACTAAGCAGTTATGAGCAGAATACATTAAAAGGTAACTGGAAGTGTTATGGTCATGTTTAGGAGAATTCGGGTTAGTAAATATCTGCAGAGGACCTTCTTCAAGTAGGGAACTTGGCATCTGAGGGGGACTGAAAGAGACCACAGAACTGCCCTCCAGGTTCTTACAGTCTAGTGGGGATTTCACAGTTCCATGAACTACTTCCATATGAAACTGCCTTCAGATCTCAAGGAAGGGAAACAGCACAAAAAATGCAGCTTTAGTGTTTGCCTTGCAAACAAGGGATTCTGCCGTTTCCAGAGTCCTCAAAAGACACAAACTCTCATTTTCTAGGCTCAATCCAGCCTTGCTTTAACTCAGCTGTAACAGGAACACGTGTCCTTGGATCTCAAAGGTGGTTCCCCCACAGGAGGAGTAGAGTATCCCAGGGGGCAAAGGGTCTCAGCTGGAATCCCAGCTCTACTTCTCACTAGCTCTGTGACCTTGAGCAAGGACACTAACCTCTCAGTATCCTCATCTGGAAAATGGGGTTATGCTTATATGCGTATTCAGCACTTATCTAGGCTCTATGCCATTTTAATTCCTCGAATCCTCACAACAGCCCTTGAACCACTTTACAGAGGGATGGAAGCAAGTCTGCCTGAGTGGTGGAGCCCAGATTGGACCACATGAAGTCTGCCTCCAGGGCCCACGTTTTTAACCACAATAAGTGGTGTTTCCATAGTGCTTAGTAAAATGCCTGTCACCTAATAGATCTCAAGAATATTAACTGTTGCTATTTTTAGTACCATTGTCAAAAATAGCCCAAATTAGGAAAATTAAAAAAAGAATTACTTTTATTATAAGCCAATATAGTCACTCTCCACCTGACGGTGTTGTAAACTGGTTTCATCTTTTGTAAAGGAACATGGAAAATTTTAACAAAAGCCGTGAAGGCTCTCTGCTCCATTTTGATACCCTCCTGGTCCCATCTGAGGTAAACTGCATCAGATATATTAAAGTAATCTCTGTGGTGTTATTTTAAATAATAAAACAATGCTGGCATCTACTTACAGCCCAGTGGAAGAGGCCTGGTTGAATGGATGTCAGTGTAACAACATGCTTGAACACAGCCATTAGACCAAATAATTATTAAAATTCTGTTGCTGTACATAGAATATTGAATATACAAAAATATACAAAATAACATATGCAGCAGGTACACATATGGACAAAATTTAAAGGCAGTAAGCAAAAATGAAAGCAGGTATGCTAGGGTAGAGGAATATTTGTTCATATTTTTCTTTAACATTACTTCATCCTTTCACTAGCAGTTTCGCACCCATACACTCTGATTTCTGGGGCAGATAAAATAACGCATGGTGCCTGAATTGAAAAACACACTAAGTGGACAAAGCCACTTAATTGCACACAAAGGGGACTTTACCAAGCATGATATTTTTAAATACTTTCATGCTGCTTTTTAGGTACTACGTGAATACTGCTACACAAAGGAAATCAAAGTGAAGCGTTGGGACAATTTCACCTAATAACAATAGTCTGGGGTCTTTTGTCCTCAAATAGCCAAAGACTTGACTTTAAAGCAACCAAAAACCTTATACCTAAAGACAGCACACATCTCGGATCTGAATCATAAACTTCCACATTCTATAAGACTTGGCCAGTATTATAGGCCACAGGTAGGATAAAGAAAGAATTTGCATTTGACAAATATACAAATATGTTGGACCTGGGAGGGGCAGGTTCTAGACCCATCTCATAATGGCAAGACAAACACTAGGGTATACAATTGATCAGAATGAATGCAAAATATTGAGCTGAATCTCATAAAACCAATTATATAATTAGACAACTTGAAGGCATTTTATGTTACAAAACTACCCAGAATTTGACTCAATTTTGTTTTAGTAAAAACAATATTGATAGTTAAAATCTTTGGAACAGCGTCTAAAAATAGCAAAGTGCTCCTAAGTGGCATTTACTAATTTTAAAGTTAATTTAACAAAATTCATTGAATTCCTACTCTGGCAGGCCTTATGATAAACATTGGGTACCCAGCAGTTAACAAAGCAAGACGTTCTGGCGTGGCGAGACAGATGAATCAGGAAAAATGAATAAAATAATTTTAGAGATAAGGACTATGAAAGAGGTGAAGCTGGTTGATATACTAAAGCTGTACTGTTCAATACGGCAGCCAATAGCCACATGTGGCTACTTAAATTTAAATCCATTAAAGTTGAATAAAATTAAAAATTCAGTTTTTCAGTTGCACCTGCCACATTTCAAGTGCTCAATAGTCACACGTAGCTTGTAGCTACCGTACTGGACAATGCCAATACAGAACACGTCCATCAATACAGAGACGTCTATTGGATGGCACTGGGCTGGAGTGTGACTGAGAGTGAGAAAGAGTGTGTGTGCGTGTGCGCAGAGTACCTGTTTGAGATAAAATGGTTGGGAAGGTGAGAAGGCCTTTGTTGTAGAGGAGACATTTCATCTGAGACTGGAATGCAAGGGTGCAGAAGAAGCTAGCCATGCAGAAATGCACGGAAAAAGTGTTCTAGGCAGGGGAAGAGCAAGGGAAGGGCCCTGCGCGTAGAACAAGCTGAGTGCTTTTTTGAGGGTGGGGCAAGCACGAGTTGAAGTTGAAGAATTAGGGCTCCACCCACCCTAATGGAGTAGGTTGAGGTTTATTCCTGGCATAAGATTCTTTGCACAGAAAACTCTGAGCCAAGTGAGGAGAGAAGGCTTTTTCTCCTGTGAATTGCTGGGTAGGCAGGGAGGCAAAAGGAAAAAGTATATAATGATTGTTGCTAACAAAGGAACAAATAGTAGACTGAATAAAAAACACCGGAGGAAATACTAGTGTTTCACTAGGAAATGCAGGTATTTTTTCAGAAGTCGTATTATTAAAGTGGATGAAAATCAGGTATGTAGATGTGGGTGCGGATGTCATTAGTAAATGTATCTTTCTCTATCCGATCTCTTACTGTAAAGAAATATGACATTCCAGTGAGTTTTCATAACTGTTCTCGTATTAAGGTCAGACCCACAGTTAGCAAATGTCAAACTTCTGAAGTGCGCCTCTTAATTCCAGAGGGCACCTCCAATATCGGAGAATAAACGTTCAGTCTGTCCTCACCTTCCTTCCCTCTCCCTAACTGAAATACCCAACACACATCTCCTTAGTATGAAAAGATAGGAACAGTGTTTGTTTCCTTTCAATTCCTTGATAGACTAGTGTTTGGGCTCCAGAAACAAAACGAGCTAGAATGCGTTCACAGGCAGACATTCTAACGCGGGTCCTTCATGTCTGAGGTGACGATCACCTAGAATCTCAGTGTGAGGACAAGGCGGTCGCCACTGACAGAGAGCAACGGAACATGGCCTCAGAGGACGCGGAGCCCACCCAGCCTCTAACGGCCTATTTCTAGGCCACCTTCTCAGCCTTGAAAGCTTCTATTCTTAGTTTTCATGGCTGACGTGCCTGGGAACAATGAGTTGTGATATATAAAAAGCCTACTGTGGAACCCAAAAGAGAGGATATGTGCAATAAAGTACAGCCAGAAACAGTTATCCAAGGATAGAGTGTCCAACATCTTACTCCAAGGCAGGTAGCCTGGGCTCTCACCAGCCTTGGTGCTGGGCTTGCTAGGACCCTGCTGTTCAAAGTGCAGGCAGGAGCCCATCAGCGTCAGCATCCCCTAGGAACCTCCCAGGACCCACAGAGCCAGCCCTGCCCACTGACCAATCCCCAGGGGGCTCGGGTGCATGTGGCCTCATGAGGGACGCTGCACCAGGACTCAGGGACTGGAAACGGAAACCCAAGGGCCTCGTAGAGACGGGGAATGGCATTCCCCAGGGTCGGCGACAGGAGCATAAGCTCCAACCAGAAGGCTGCGTCCGGCCATCTGCTAGGAATTCCTCCACCCTGCACTTGGGCTCACTCGTCACCCCCCATGCGTACAGGGCTGGATGTTTCCTGTGGATCTGTCCAGAGGGGCCTCCGTGTGCACATACACACACACTCTCTCTCAGACACACACACGTGCATACAACTCTCACCCATAAAAAAACCAATGTTTCTAATCGTATTCTCATCTTCAACAGGCCTGATAA
This sequence comes from Cabassous unicinctus, assembly GCA_029593785.1. NCBI lineage: Eukaryota > Metazoa > Chordata > Mammalia > Cingulata > Chlamyphoridae > Cabassous > Cabassous unicinctus. The sequence continues at coordinate 14,195 of JAQZBX010075564.1, forward strand.
ACCCATAAAACATATTTTGCCTGGTCACGTTCTTAAAGGCTGACAGTCAGTAGAGAGAAGAGAACTGCTTATTAGTAGAAAAGAGCAAAGTTGCAGGAAACAAAGCAAGCCCAGAGGGACTAGAAGGTGGGAAACCTCAGAGATGGAGCTGGGGGGTGGGCACTGAACTGCCTCAGCAGCACAGCAGCATTATTCTCTCCCATTGAGATGGAATATGCTTGGGAGGGGTAACTCATTAAGCCTCATCATTAGAGGGCTAAGGGTCATCTGAAGAACTTGCTAAAAAGTCAGATTCTTGAGGAATCTACATTTAAACCAACACTTTAAGAGATGCTGATGTTAGTGGTTCCTTGCCTGCATTTTGGAAAGCTCACTCACAGTGG
>JAQZBX010075565.1:0-14579 GCA_029593785.1 Cabassous unicinctus
AGGGTGTACAGAAGCGGATCTTGGCGGTTAGCTAGTGTCTGCACAACTTCAAGGTTCTGATAACTTGGGACACAGCTGCAAGGTTGAGATGTTTTTGCAAGGTTTCTCAAGGGAGGGGAGGTTATGTGCTTCCCAGATAGGACACTCAGGGAACAATAGAAAGTTTTCTTCTCTAAGTTACTTTGGGTAGGCTAATTTGAAGCTAGAGTACAACAAGTTTTCAACATCTTTTTATAATATACTAAATTGTAGGGTGAGAAAAAATGAACTAGTGTCCACTAAATTGACTTTATTCTACTCACCTAAATTTGGTTAATTAGCTGGACAAATGTGTACTAATAGCCAACTGTTGCATAACACTGAACTTAGAACAACTTTTACTTGTCAGGTACAAGGCATTTAAAGAAAAAAATATAAAACTAGGGTAACAATTCCAGGATTTATAAGATTTTCTTTCTAACCTTCACTATCCATTTTCAGATGAGCTGATGGGCATTTGACATTGTTGACAACTGACACAAATCAATATCCTACTAAACTTTAGTGGTTAATTTCTATTGCCTGAATTGGGGATCAAGGGATGCTTGTGTGTGTGTGTACACAGGCACACAGAGTGAATTACAAGAATACATTAAATGTCTTTTGTTAGTATTTTAAACTCAAACGTGTAATCCTTTCATCGTTGAAGTATCGTGTGAGTTTTTAATAAACTTACCACCTACTGTTGCTGTGTGATTCAAAGAGATCTTTCATGTAATGCACTTAGGACAGTGACTGATACATAGAAAGTACCTTTTTCTGGGAACTATTTTAATTTTCATTCAGGTATCCACGTAGTCCCTGCATGCTCTGGGGAAAGAAAACTCCTTGTCTCACTCTAGAAGTGGCTAACAGGTTGAAAATCACATTCTGCATCAGGTATTGGTTGAGGAAAATGGTATGTAAAAAAATGGGGTATTTTTCTTTCATCTCAGATTTGAGATGGCTTCACACCTTGGCCTGTCTCACATCAAAATGTACTAAAACTCTTTATCTACATAATAAAAACAAAGCAAATTGTAAACATTTTTCTTAGTCAGCCAAAGGAGTGCTGATGCCAAGTACCAGAAATCTGTTGGCTTTTATAAAGGGTATTTATTTGGGGTAAAAGCTTACAGTTACAAGGCCTTAAAGAGTCCAACTCAAGGTACCATAAGAGGTACTAACTCACCAGATGTGTTTTGCCATGTGTTGAAGTAAGATGGCTGCTGATATCTGCAAGGTTTCAGTCTTCCTCTTTTCTCTTAAGGCTCCACGGGCCCAGCTTCTTCCAGTCTCAGCTATAGGCTGGCATAAGGCTCATCTCTCAGGCTTCTCAGCTGCTCAGGTGTCTTCACAAGGCCAGCTGTAAACTATCAGGCGAATGTCTAAGCTCTCCCTGGGGCTCCAGCATCAAGACCAAGTTCTCTCCTCTGCTGTGTCTTTTTCTGTGTATCTTCTTCTCTGTGTTCTTGATTGAGCATCCATTTATGTAGCCCACCAACCCTGCATGCCCTAATGATGTGGTCTAATCAAATCCCTAATCTTGATTTAATAAAGTAAAAGTGAAACCTCTGAATTTAATACAATCAAAGGGGTATCACACCCAGAGAAACAGACCAGTTTACACACATAATCAGTATCTCTTTTTGGAATTCATAAATATTATCAAACCGCCACAACATCATTTATAATAGCAAATGGAAGTATCAAAGTAGATACTCCAAAAAGAAAAAAAAAATGTGCTCTTATTCAGTTTTGTTTTCTAACTAGTTGCATTTTATATTGATAAATATATATATTTATGTTGATTATAAAATCTGTATTAACATATAAATGCATGTTAATCATGGGATGTTTTTAAAACATTTATTCCTTATTCACTCACTATTTACAAATTAAAAGCTTATCAACTTAATCTGCTAAAACTAATATTTGTTCTAGAAATTTTTTAGAGCAAGAATGCATCCTGTTTGCATTACTTTTGCCAATTTGGGAGGTCTATCCTTGCACACATTATATAATGTATATGATATAAAACTACAAAAGAACCTAGCCATAGAAAATATATTTTAGTATGATTTTTATTTAAGTGAGGTGTTTTGTTGGTGAGGAATTCAGTGATCATGTTGAGAAATGTCACAAAATTTTTGTTGAAACTGTAATTTAAACTCTTGTTAATATGTAGTCTAACCCCAACTGATTTTTTTAAGGAAAAAAAGGCAACATAATTTTTTCTGAACCTGACTCCAACAAACACTTTATTTCTATAGTGACAGTTAAATTGCACATTTCTTAAGCTTCACCCAAATAAGTTTCCTTTATCTCCCCTCTCACACCTCCCACTGATAAATAAATACAGCCTCTACAATGGTTTAATAAGATAATTAGGCTCTGTTTCACTAGGCACCACAGCCATTTGAACACTCGTGTCACTAGCATGCACTATTAAAGATTCTGTCAGAATGGATAAAGTATTTTATTGCTTTTCCAAAAGTACATTCCTCCTTGCGTGGAGGAGTAAATGGAGGTCTATTCATGAAATTAGAAAGGGGTCTCTGCACACAGACTGCTCTTTATGATAATTCCGATGTGTTTTGGTACCGCTTTGGTATTGATAATTCAAATGAAATGTATTTCTATCTTTCCCTTGCCAGAAGAATCTTATTGCTATTATTCTATTCTATTATGATAGAATCTCTCCCGCTGCTCCACATTGTTATTATTAGATTGTATCTGCTTCAATGCATTTTATTTACAACCACCTAATCATATGAGAAAATGAGCATGGTGAAGCTTGTATAAATGCTGACAATAAAACATGAAACCTTTATATAGACTGCCTTTGCAGCATGTTTTACAAAACTTACGGAAACGAATAAAGGAACAATACATTTTCTGATCAAATAATTGTATCATGTATCAAAGTCTATTGGTATTTTAAAAATGAAAACCCCCAGATAACAATAAGTCAAACTTCTTCTTAGGAAGAAATTTACTTCACAAAATTTCTATTACAAATACTACACTACACTTGAAAAGTTACATTCATCCTTCCTTCCAATTATTTAATGAACTGCTCAAAAGCAAACTTTAATAAAAGGCTTTCATTTAGAAGTTATTTCCTGTCCTATGAATTTCTTAAACATTCATATTCTAAACTACACATTTTATCATGTAATCTATAATAAAGTTTTAGCTGTAGAAGTCATCTTTGTGCTAGTTTACACATACTTAAAGTATGTATTCTTGAACTGCTCATATCTGCCTACATTTTTTTGACCATTAAACATAGTAAGCCAAAAAAAAATGTGTTTTCTAATGAAAACTTTGCCTTAAAAAATTAATTGACACTAAAATAAAATAATTTCAAATCAAAATGAAGACATTAAATAACATCAATTCAAATCATAATAATAACTCTGTAAAACTTCAATAGTATAAAATTGTCATACAACTATATGCATAAACTTTGGATACTGTCCCGTTTCTCTGAAAATTGGCTTTTCCTGTCTCCAAAGAATCTACTTTCTATGGGACTTTGAACTACTGACTTTTACCTGTGGAAGAGGCAGCTCTATCATTTGTGTGTGTTTCTAATTCAATATCACAATGGACATCTTTTCTGGCATATTATAAAAAGAGCAATTGATTAAGATGAACTATTATAATTATACAACAATTATATATTGAGTCTGGAGAACTGCAGAAGGTACTATGAAAGAAACAAAGATATACTTTTGTCTTCCATGAGTTTATAACCTAATGGTAAAATAAGGCTTTATCAAGTTACCTACCATGAATCAAATCCTAGGTGCTCCATGGGTATCACTTACAATAAGTGTAACAGAAGTTAGAGGGAAGAAACACAATGAACTGGTATGACTGGGAAGAACGTTCAGGGAAATTTTAACAGTGACCTGAAATACAAATGATAAATAGAATTTTTGTGGGTGAGAGATACAAAAGGAAGATGGCATTCAATTCAGAGATAGTAACATCATTCATTTTAATTAAATTATTGACAACTTAGTAGATTAATGGTTAATCTTAAAAACAGAATTCCAGAGCAGGAATGTACTCTAGAAAATAATCAAATCCTGTGTCTTTAAAAAAGAATAAATGAATTCTTGGCTCACATGACCTTGTTAGTATACTAGTTAGTACCTTATAAACTAGTTAGTGAATTGCATAAATCCTAAATCACATAGTGAGAACCTTTTCCAATAAATACACTGCTTCCAGTCTGGAAGATTCATAATACTTTGTTTTTGCTGAGATTTAGCTTTTAACCCTTGTTAATCAAATAAATATTTTGTTTTAAATGACTCATTGTTTTTTTCTTCTTCTCAAGTGCAGTCCCAAAATGGGTTCATTCTCTGGCATTTTCAATAGCCAGTAGCAAAAAAAAAAGGGTTAAAATTAATTCATTTGGCAAATATGGAAAGAAAATGGAGCATTATTATGCTGAGGGAGTTCTGGAATTGGACTTCCCAGGGTCAGATACTGACGCACACTTAGTAACTATGTGAATTTAAGGAAGTCTGTAAATTAATGATAGAAATAAGATCTATCTATTAAGGTTCATAGACTAATTAAATAAGATTATGCTTATTAAAAACAAATACTTGGTTAGTATGAAACCCATAATAAGGATTCAATTTTAACACTCTTATGTATTTTGAGGAAAGTAACAAAAATGACAGCTGACATTTTAATAATATTCCTATTTTATAGCTACTTATATAATACCTATATTATAATGTTGGCAAAGACGGTACATGTACATATTTAACTAATTCTGCATGTTATATATAAATAAAACTATATAATAGATTCATGTTCCCTTTTTCAAATTAAATAATTTTTCTGAAAACATGGAAGCCTAACAGCAGAAAGAAAAAAAATTTTAAATTTCATAATTGAACAACCTAAACATGTTAATATTTTTATAGTTGTCATTCCAGAATGTTTTACATAAATGTATGAAACTTTTTATTTAAATCAATAAGTTCGAATTTAGCTGAACTTACTGCTTTGTTACCTGCCTTTTCACTTTAAAAATATATATCATTAACATTTCTCATGTTCTGATATATTATATTTAAGCATGATTTGTAGGGGTTACTTATATCACATCATGTAGAATAGATTACATTCTCTTTCTGTAACATATTTAATCCACATACTTAAAATGAGATAAAAATGTGTAAAGCATTAGCACTGTAACCCAAATATTTTAATTCCTGATTAAATGCTATGTATCACTATCTTGGTTATTGATATTGTTTTTCTCTCATCAATTTTATTATCATACCCCCTCTGCTAGATGCTTTTGGTGGCCTGCCCAGTACTTTTTCTGGGCCAGTGTGCTTGTCCAGCTTCTGTAAGTGTTGGCTTCTAAGGTTTCACAGTTGTCTTCCTTTCCATAGAGTTTCTGTTGGCTGATAGGAGTTTCCAGGCCTTTGAGTTTAACTCCTTATCTCATGCTCAGGTGACAGTCTCTTGCCACAAGGTAGGACCACGGCTGGAGCATAATTCAAACTCTGAACTCCCTGTTGGATAAGGTTGGATCATAACTGAGACCAGCATCTTGCTGAACCTGTCCTGCTCCAGTCAACTCTTTCCCCATATGTTCCTTTTTTTCTTTTTCTTTTAGTTTCTTAAAATGGAAACTGAGTTTCTTGATTTAAGACCGTCTTTTATTTTTAATCTAATATAGGCATCTAGTGCTCTGAATTTCCTTCTAAATACTGTTTTAGCTTCATTCTACAAGTTTCAGTATGTTATTTCCACTTTCATTCAATTTAATTTATTTTATAATTTGATTTCTTCTTTGACCCATAGATTGTTTACATGTGTGTTATTTTGTTTCCAAATATTTGGTAACTTTCCAGATATCTTTCAGTTATTGATTCTTAATTTAATTCCTTTGATTTGGGGAGGTAAATTTTGTGTTACGTACATTTTATATGTATTGGAACTTGTTTCATTAACCCAGAACATTGCCTGTCTTGTTATTCTATGTGCTCTTGAAAAGATTGTGTATTCTGCCATCTTTCTGTCTACAATTCATATTAATTTTTGAGAGAGGGGTGTTGACTAAAATTGTAGTTCTGGTTTTGCTTCAGGAAATTTGAAGCTCTGTTTCTAAGTACATAAATGTTTGAGAACATTATGTTCTCTTGAAGGTCTTACCACTTTATCAGTATGAAATATCCCTCGCTCTTGTTAATACTCTCAACAATGAAATCAACTTTTTCTGATATGAATATAACCATTAAATCTTACTTTTGATTGGTGTTAAAATGGTTTATTCTTTCCCTTTTTTTTTTACTATTTTCCCTTTTTTTTTAAGCCTATTTATGATTTTATATTTAAAGTGGTTTTCTTGTAGGCATCATATTAAATATCTGAAAATTTCTTTTTATTGACTATTTTAGATCATTTGCATTCAGTGTAATATTGATATGGTTTGTCCTTTAAATCTACCCCCTTGCTTTGTTTTATTTCTTTTAATTTTCATCATTTTTAGATTAAGTATTTTTATTATTTTGTTTTCTTTCCTTTGTTATCTCTTGCTTTCTATGTTTTTGTACGTTTGGATACTTTAGTGGTTAAAATAGTCATCTTCATTTTGTAACATCTTCCTTCAAATAATATTGTACCAACCATATACTTCCATTTCCTTCTTTACAGTTATAGTTATCAATATTGTACATCTACATTACTTTTAAATTTGTGTTAAATAAATAATTATCTTTAAATATTTTAAAAATAAGAATTAGTGTGTTTTACATCTACTCACATATTTATCTTTTCAGGTGCTCTTCTTTTTGTGATGATGCATATTAAAATGTTGTCAGTCTTTTCCATCTGAATGAATTCCTTTAGCAATTAATGTATTGCATGGTCACAGGAATGAATTATTTTAGCTTTTATATGTCTAAAAAGCCCATATTTTGCCATAGATTTTGAAAGATATTTTTGTGGGTACAGATGTCAAGATACACAGAATTTTTTCCTTTTGGAAATTTAAAGAAGTTGTTCCACTGTCTTCTGGCTCACATTTCTGATTAAAAGTCTGTTGTAATTTTTTAAAAACAATTTATTGAAGTATATCATTCATAAGTGAACATACATAAACTATAAGTGTTCAGTAAACATTGTGAACTTACAAAACAAACAAACATGCATAACATCATCACCATATCACACTTTGCATTGTTGTGAAACATTTGTTAACAAATTATGAAAGAGCACTGTCAAAGTATTACTAGTAACTATGGTCCATATCATATCTTACTCCCCTATACATTTTTTTAAGGATTTATTTATTTATTTTCTTTTATCCATTTTTACCCACCCCTCCCCATTTTTGTTGTTTTTGTGTCCATTCGCTGGGCAACTCTCTGTGTCCGTTTCCTGCCCTCTTTTCTCATCCTTCTCCTCCTGTCTTCACTGGGATTTGCTCCTTGGAACCTCTGATGTGGAAGAGAGGCATCCTACCACCTCCACCACCTTAGTTCCTGGTTTTTCAGTGCATTTCGTCTTGGCTCTCCCTTGTGTCAGTCTCCTGTTAGGTCATCATCTTGCTGCGTGGCTCGTGGGGGCTGGTGGGCACACCCACGTACGCGGCCTGGCAGCACACTCACTCAAACGGTCTGAGGGGCTCACCCACTTGCGGGGCTTGAGGCACACCTGAGCACGGGGCCTGGTGGCCCATGAACCTTCTGTATTTTTATTTTTTTCAATTTTTACCGGGAGATCCTGGGGATCGAATCCAGGTCCCTCCATATGAGAGATGGATGCCCAACCATTTGAGCCACATCTGTCCCCCTTGCTATATGTCTTAAGGTTGACCAAAGATACCTATAGTTACAGTCTTTTCCCATACAGGATGGTCATATAATAAATCAGGTTTAGTTTATCACCAGCATTCTAAAAACCAGACCTAGGGAGAAAAACTAGGTCTGGGGACACATGCATGGTTTCTAATATAGCGAATGTTTAGCCTACCCTGATTAGCACAAAATCAGGTCAGCGAGAATATTCGCATGTAATTTTCAATATTTGTATGTAATGTGTGTTTTTTCTCTATCTTTACCACTTTTAAGCAATTTAATTTTGGTGTGTTCTTTCTGATTTTTGAGATAAGTTTTTAAATTTCCTGGATCTGTATTTATATAGTTTCCACATTAATTAAATGTGGAACATTTAAGCAATTATTTCTTCTCCCCCCCCACCCCAATCTTTTGGATACTCCAATTATATATGCATTAGTTTGCATGAAGTTGCTCCACAACTCACTGATGTTTTGTTCATTATTTCTTGTTCTTTATCTATATAATTTTGAGGAGTAGCTAATATAATGTTTTTGGATTCATTAATCTTTCTGTATTAATCAGTGTGCTATAGAAAAACAGAACTGACAGGAAATATCCATAAATAGTATGAGATTTTATTAAATTGTCTCACATGACCATGGGGATGCATAAGTCCAAATTCCGTGGAGCAGGTTGCAAGCCAGGGGCTCAGATGAAGGTCCTCATTGAATTCCCCAGGAGAAGCTGTCTGTCTGAAATACATATGGTGATTCTCTCTCTGAATGCTGAAATCACTTCTCCTTGTAAGGCCTTCAACTAATTGGATGAGCTGTCGCTCCTCTCTGAAAGCAATCTCCTCAGTTGATTGTAGATGTAATCAGCCATATATACAATCAACTCACTGATGGTTAAAGTCCCTGAAATGCCCTTTTATTACAATTAGCCCATTGCTTGCTTGACCAAACAACTGGGCACCCTTACTTGGCTGAGTTGACATATTAGTAACCACCACAATTTGGTGTGTGAAGGGCATACATAACAAGTGGAACAATGATTTCCAGAGTGATGTAAGTAGAACTTAAATGCAATTGACATTTGCAGTTTCTAAACTACTCTTAAACCCATGGAGTAATTTTTTTATCCCAAACATTGTAATTTTCTTATATAAGAGTTTGACTTAGTCCTTTTTTATATCACCAATGTCTCTATATAGCGTGCGTAAAATTCCCTCTACCTTCAGGAACATAGGCAATAGTTATAGCTCTTTTGATGTCTTTGTCTACTGATTCTATTGCCAGTGTTACATTTTTTTTTTTTTTTTAGGCCAGTAAAAAGAATTTATTGGGAAATGGGGGAAAAGAACAGCACTTGCTGAAAAATGGGAGAGAAGGATGGAAATACACACAGAGATTTCGTGCAGGCCCCTCTAGGCAGAGAGAAAGAGCTCTGCCTTGTGTGGTTACCTTTTTAACAATTAATTATTCCTCCCCCTTGTTAATGCTAAGGGGAAGGGCCCCAGCTGTTATTGGCTACCCCACCAATGGTGGGAGCCAATGGTGAGGACAGTTTGGAATACCTGGGGCCAAGGGGAGGACCCAGAAAGAGAACCTGGGACCTCAAGGTTAAGGTCAAGGTCTCATTGGGGTCTTGTGGCCATGTTGTCTGTCGCCATGTTGTGACTCCTTTTCTTCTTGTTTCCCTGGTTAACCTGCCTCAACAACCCCCTCAGAGAGTTCACACCGTTATTCTTAAGGTGGTGCTGAGAGGCAATGTTCATTCTTCTGTAGTTACTTCCTGCTGGTTAGGGCAGTAATCCCTGCCTGAGAGGGTGTAAACCTCTCTGGCTATTCTATTGAGACTGAGGGAAGACAGGTCCAGCACCCTGGTTGGAATTGGATGAATTCCCCACATGACTGATATGGTGTAAGAAGAGAGGCACTGCCCTCAACACAAACTTTCAAGGAGAGTATAGGCAACAAGACAAGCATATGGCAAACAAAATAAAGACAGTACTTAAGAGACCCATTCCTTTATCTTACGGACATGTTCATTAACTACTTAGAAAATGAATTAAGTTTACCAGGACTTTTCACATGATCAATATCCCTCAGCACATGATCTAGAATAGAAAATATATCACCATAATCATGAGGCATATATCTAGAATAGGAGAGACATAGGTACAGCACTTAATACTAAGCAATGCAATAATCAATGCATAAGTTTCTCTGAGCTGCTATTAATAGATCTAAGCTCCAGGTTTGCAAAACCTTACATGTTATCTGTCCATGGTAGCAGGCCATAATGTCAATTGCATTTAAGTTCTACTTACATCACTCTGGAAATCATTGTTCCACTTGTTATGTATGCCCTTCACACAGCCAGCATGCTGCAGCGCCAACGACCCTAGAGAGAAGCTACGAAGGTGAGGCTCCAGTATTTCACTGTTCCCTTTGGCACTATGAAACAGAGCCAGTCTGGAGGCAATGTCCATTGTACATCTGGCGGTATCCAGCCATCGCCAGCTGCTGCAGGGGTCTGAAATTGCAACATACTCTCCATCCACTTCAGGAGCATAACCAGAGATGTAGTTGATACTTTTATTGTTTTAAGGGTCAGTGACCAACCTAGCCAATAACTCAAATGGGGAGGTAAAATGCAGTGTATTGGAGGCCTGGATTGAATGTACAAGAGAATTTGATAATACTGAAGTCTCTCTCTTTTAATTCTTATACACCTGTTAAACCCTTCCAATGCAATGTATAACATATCAAATAAACTTAACTATTTTAGTACTTTGCTTTTTACTTTTACACCTTTACCATGAAAATGTTAATTAACAGGTATTTTACTTTAGCAGTACAGGAAAAACTACTTTCTCAATCATTTTATGAAAACTGAAGATTCCCAATAGAATCAAGATTATCTTTCCTTATCACCACTTTAGCATGCAGGTTGAGGTGGCTTCCGACAGGTTTCCCTGCTATGAAGTTACTTTTTGCCATTAATATCAAATTAGGTTTTTAATAAATGGCTTCCTGTAATTAGTCATTCAAATGCTTCAGTTTAAAAGATGCTTTCACAAACTTTTTATAATTAGCTATAACCACATAGACTGTTAATTTCAACCAATGAAGTTTACTTTATCCATTTAAGAGAGGGCAGATAAAACAAATTTATTAACTAAGCCACAAGAATTTTACTAGTAACAACTTTGCTAAGTCTTTCTGCTTTTCTAGCAATTGAACCAATTCCACTTGTGATTTATACCGTCAAGTCCATTTGCAATACAGTATTGACACTTAAGGACTCATTTTTAGGTTACCTTTCACCATTAACCAATTTGTAACAGGCAAACCCCAAATTTGATTTCCTAGGCACAAGCAGACTGACAAAGTTAAACACAGATTTAAAAGTTAAACACAAAGTTGAGCACAGATTAAAACAGAAGAGAGAATTTTATACCCTTAGTGTCTTCTAGGAACTTTTTGATCTTTATTGATGGCATATGAGAAGTTTAGTAAATGACTTAGATCTTGATCCCTATTCACCCCCTTTTTTAGGCACAAATGAATTTAGAACTGAGAAGGCTGTTTCTAAAAGGGAGTTATGGAAGTTTGAGGTGCGTTTCCTCATCTCTTTAGGGAGACGTGACCATGTGGCTTCTGGCCCTCAGATCTCTCTCTCCTCTCCTTTCTCTTACACAGGTTTAACAGGAATTCAGGGTCCCATACAGAGGCTGCTTTCAGCTGTACTGTGGCCATGCAGACCAGCAGTAAGCAAGTTTTCCTGATTCCTCAGAAGACACCCCTTATGGTGAATCTGCTGGTAGGCTAGAGATTATGACCATCATTCTAAGAGAAAAGAAGCGTTTTTCTTAACCAAGTAACTGGAACAATTTTAATCAAACAACTAAAACAATTTTATTAGTCAGCTGACCTGGTATCCCAGAGTCCAAGTCTGACTAAACGCTTTACTACTCCAAACCGTTGGGAGCCACTGCTCTGGTCTCAGTGTCCTGAGAATTTCATCCAGACCCCTGCCAACAGGCATCCCCGTGGTCAACCTAGGTCTTGGGAGATGCCTGAATCATGGATTCAGACCAAAGCACTGAAGCTGAATTTGTGGGAGACGTTGAGAGAAGTGTCAAGTCCCATTAAGTCTTGGGAGATGCTTGGCTGCTCTAGTTCCATGCTCCCCTGGCGTTCCAGGGTCCGAGATTGACCTCACTGTTAGCCAAACTGCAGCGCCCGAGTTAAGTCTCAGGAGACGTATGGCTGCCCAGGTTCCCGCCACTAAGGAATCACAGTGCCCTTGCTGCTGGGCGTTCCCGGGACAACCTAGACTTGGGAGACCCCTGATTCTGGAACTAAGCTACCAAGCTGCACAAATGATTATTCCTGGAAAAGGGGCTTGAAATCCCCTTTTTTCTACCTATTCTCACTGAAGTCTTAAGAAGCAGTTTCATTTTATGGCTCTAGTGCCTGGGAGTTACCCAGTTAAACCAGACAAGGAAGGCCCATTAAGAGATTAAAGATCAATTGTTCCAGCCCCCAGCCTTGGGGGCACTGCAGCAATAAACTTCCTCTTGCTATGGGTAGGACCAAAAGTTCATTAGCATATGCATCTTTAGTTTCTAAAACATTCCAAAGCATTTTACAAACCTGCAATGAGAAATTCAGTAGTAGGAAGTGGGAAGATTAAATGTGGAGTCAAGGTGAATTATGGACACTGCCCCTGGCCCATGACCCCCCTGGGAAAGAGAATGACATCTACCTCGGCCTTGCCTGCTGCAGCTTTCCCACCTCTTCCCAGACCTGGGGGCTGGGTGTGGTCGAGAAAACTGCGGGCTGATGAGGCTCAGATGAGTGGGGAGACTGCAAGCCACTGAGGGGTGAGGGCAGGACAAGGCAGTGTGGCAGTCAGGCTTGGGAGCAAGCCCTGTGGCTGCTAACAAGGCCAGGTGTTTAGAGTGGAGATGCCCCATTCAGGCTGGAAAAGATAACCCTGCTGTGCCCAGAGCTCGGCCCAGGACCCCCACTCTCTCAACAAGGCACTGCTTTGTGCCCCCTCCCTGTGCCCCTGCCCTCCCGGACGGGATCATGTCAAGAGGACCCACGCCCCAGACCCCTCCTTCAGCCCGAGATTATGCCCTGTGGGGACCCATAGGGGAAACCTTTTAAAATGGATAACCAATAGAGGGCATTGAACAGGCTGTAATTCATAGTTTAGACTCACCAATAACTTTTTTCTTGGCTGGCACTAGCCAAAATATGTTGCTGGATTTCCTCTAGGTTCTGGGCTATGTTACAAAAAAAGTATTTTAAGTACATGCCAGTTTAGAGTGGTTTATTAAGAAAATAAGAGGGGAGAAATGAGAGAAAATAACAGATTACGAGTTGGTCAGGGCAGAGAGAGTAAAAGGGCTAAAAAGGGGGAAAAAAGGCTTGTTTACAGACTCTAAGTCTCCGTTACAGATTACAAGTCCCCATTACAGTACCCAGGTCTACTTGCGTGCTAATCTGGGCAGGAAGAGAAAGGGCAAAACAGGAAAAAGGGTGAAAAAAGAGATGATTTAGCTTCTGCACTTGCATTTTAAACCATTAATTACCCCTCCCCTTGTTAATGTTTGGGGGAGGAGTCCAAGCTGTTTGCTGTTTTGATTGGTTACCCTACCCATTGATTCCCCCAGGGGGGCCCAATGGTAAGGACCTTTGAGAATATCCAGGTCTTTTCCTTGATTCTGGATGAAATCCCATTCCAAATGGGGAATTCTCACGGTTCTTCTAGCAGCCGTTTTGTAGGGTCTTTCCCTCAGAGAGTGTTCCCATCGCCATGTGTTTCACAGCCATGGTTTTCTTCTGCCAGGTTCCAGATTCATTTTTTTATTCCCTAAAATATCTGGCCCTTTTTTATTTTCACTCACTACAAAATATGTTCTAATTTTCCTTGAAACTTCCTCCTTAACACATGGATTGTTTAGGATTATTATGTCATTTTATAGAGTTTGACCTCTTTGTTTTTACAAAATATCCTTTTTTTACTCTGTATTTCTTGATCTGAAGTGTATTTCAATTAATAGTAATATAACTACTCCAGCTTTTTTTTTTTTTTAATTTATTTTTTATTTATTTATCCCCCCCTCATTATTTTGCACTCCCTGTCTGTTCTCTGTGTTCATTCGCTGTATGCTCTCTGTGTCTGCTCATCTTCTCTTTAGGAGGCACCAGGAACTGAACCTGGGACCACCCATGTGAGAGAGAGACACTCAATTGCTTGAGCCACCTCAGCTCCCTGCTTTGCTGTGTCTCTCATTGCCTTTCCTCTCTGTGTCCCCTTGTTGTGTCATCTTGTTGAGTCATCCTGTTGAGTCAGCTCGCCATGCCTGCCTGTCGCCCCAGCTCACTGTCTGCCATCTTCTCCTGGAGGCACAGGGGACCGAACCCAGGACCTCCCATGTGGTAGGCGGGAGCTCAATCACTTGAGCCACATCCACTTCTCCAGCTTTCTTTTTATTAGCGTTTGCATGCTATATCTTTTTCCATCTTTTATCATTCAGCCTTTCCTTGATTTATATTTAAAGTGTGATTCTTGTTGATATATACACTTGGTCTTGTGCTTTTATCCAATTTGACAAACTCTCTTTTAATTGGTTTGTTTATGCAGTTCACTTTCAATGTAATTATTGATATAGTTGGATTAAAATCTATAACCTTGCCAGCTCTTTTAGATTTG
>JAQZBX010075566.1:0-14363 GCA_029593785.1 Cabassous unicinctus
AAATGGTTAAAATGGAAAACTTATGTGGTGTGTATGTTACCAGAATAAAAATTTCAAACATCATAGAACTATATGATATAAACACTGAACCCTAATGCAAACTATGGACTACAGTTAACAGTATAATTTTAATAACACTTTTTCATCAATTGCAACAAAAATACCAAATTAATGCAAAAAATTAATAATAGGGAAAACTGCCTGTGGGAGCACTATTTAGAATTCTGTAGTTAATGCATGATTTTTCTGGAAACCTACAACTTCTCTAATAAAATATTTAAAAATATATAAATATTTAAGAAGCATAATAACACATAACATTAAATCAACAAAGAAAAAAATATTGTGATTATGCCAATTGCTGCAAAAAAAAACATTCAGCAAAATCCAAAACCTTCATCAGGGAGCTGAAGTGGCACAAGAGATTGAGCACCTCTTTCCCACTCTGGAAAGTCCCAGGATTGGTTCCCAGTGCTGCCTAAAGAGAAGACAAGCAGACACAGAAGAACACACTGCAAATGGACACAGAGCAGACAGTGAGTGCAAAAACAATGGAGGAGGGAGAGAAATAAATCAATAAATCTTTAGAAAAACCCAATACTTTTTCATAATGAAATTCAAGGAAACAAACAAGCCAGCAAATCTAGGACTACATAGGTAGTGTAATACTCAATAGTGAAACACTGAAAGCTTTCCCCAATAGGGTCAGAAACAAACTGAAGATTCTGTACTTGCCATTGCTATATGTCACTGTCTAGGCAAGAAAAAGAAGGAAAAGACACCCAAATTGAAAGGAAGAAGGAAAACTATCTCTATTTGCAGGTGACATGATTTATATGGAGAAAGTCATCTAGAATTCACAAAAATACTGTTAAAGTGAATTAACAATGGCAGAAAGTTGCACAAAACTGTTGTATTTCTTTTGGGGAAAATACATCAAATATAAGATATGGAATATAATTAGTAGTAATATTTTTTATAATAATTTTTTTATTTTTTAAAAGATACTTAGATTACATAAATGTTACACAAAAATTGTAGGGATTCCCATATGCCCCACCTCCCACTCCTCCCACAACCTACCACATAAACATTCTTCATTAGTGTGGCACATCACCTACAATAGATATACACATCTTGGGGCTTTACCACTAAGCATGGACCATAGCTCACACTGTAGACCACACTTTCTCACACAGTTCTGCATGTTATATGATGATATAAAATGGCTTACATCTATCATTGCATTGTCACTCAGTATAATTCCCAAGTCCCAAAAAAGTCCCCGTAATTACAACTGCTTTTCCCTCTCCCTGCCCCTAAAGCATCCTGTGGCCACTGGCTCCACATTAATGTTGTAATTACTTCCATTGCGTGAATCACAATATGTCTATAACAGAACACTGGTAAGTCCACTCTAGTACATAACTCCAATCCTGAAGAGTCTGAGATGGTGATGGTGAGGTACCCTCCACCTCCAAGTGAGAGGGGTTTTATATCTCATGCATAAGGTGGATGGGATTATCCTGCCTGCAGCTGCAGACTCTCCCCATTCTCCGGGATGGCCATTGTCCATCATCATCTCCCCATCAGGTGTCCAGGGTGAGTCCCTTGAGCTGCAGAGTAGGAGTTGCAGCTCCACCAAGATTCTGGGCCAAGCTGGCACATGGACAGTCCAAACACTCTGGTCTCTGGAAGTATATCTGCAAACTCCAGCACCACATATAGTTTTGAATAGAATGGACAGATGGACCATGTGCAGGGAAGACATATTTGGGTCCAACTCTGTTACTCTCAGGAGCAAGGATTCCAAAGAGGGCCCACTGATAAGGCACAAAACTCTGGGGCTATCTGCCCTGATATAGGACCTGGGTGTCTCCAGAACCCTCAGGAGTCCCTCTGTTTGGGGAGTATCCTCCTTGGCAGCTTATGAGGTAGTATTGAGATATGCACAAGTTGGGATGACCTCCTGACTCACTTTGAAGTCTCTTAGCCATATAAATTCATTTGTCTTTACCTTTTCCGCATTTTATTCAAGGTCTTTTTCCAGTCGTATTGGCAGGTGGCACTTGGTAGTAATCCATCGTTGCCAGGGAGGATCATCCCCGGGAGTCATGTTCCATGCTGGGAGGAAGATAATGCATTCATTTGCTGAGCTTGGCTTAGAGAGAGGCCACATTTGAGCAACAAGAAGGCTCTCAGGCGGTAACCCTTAGGCACACTATAACAATAGGCTAGATTTCAATTTCAAGAGCAAAGACTCATAAAGCTACTCATCAATAACAAGAGCCCATCAGTGGATAATCCTCCTTTGCCAGACACTGTCCCTGCACTTGGGGGACTGTTGCTACTCCTTTGGAGAATATGGCAGAGCCCTCCAGGATGGGAATTCAGTATTGTCTCATTTATTGACAGGTTCTTCACCCACTGTGACCATCGCCGTGAGCATTTGAACAATTTTATAAACCGTTTATGTATGTTCAGGTGAACTTCCTCCAATGCATACCCCATCCCTGAACCCCCCACCAACAACCCTCTCCCAGCCCAATTGTAACCCTTCTGTGATCCAAAGCATCTTTAATAGTCAAATACAATTAATAGGAAAATTAAATAATATTTATGTTTAAATGTAAGAGATAAAATACATGAAAACTTAAACAAACTAAAAATTAAATTAAAGGATTTGGTTATTCAAAAAATGAGAAAAAATTTAAAAAATTTTTTTTTAATATTTTCTCTTTTATCACTGCAATATCTGGGGTCCAGTCTGTACCATGGCACCTTCCCCCTCTCACTCCCCAGAGTCTCACTATTTTTCATTTAATTTTCAAAGAAGTATTAGGTCATGGCAAAGTCACACACCAAATATAAGATACTCTCATATACCCAACTTCCTACCCCTTTCCTAACTGCATATTAAAATCTTTTTGTATGTGAATGGTAGCATTGTTATAACTGATATACAGATAGTGAAACATAGCAATTAAACATTGTCAAGGTTTACAATATGGTTTACATTTTAGATTATACACTTTTATAAATTTTGATGATATTTACCATGTCCTGTGTCCATCATTGTAAGATATTGAAAAACATTTCCACTGACCACTAAATACCCCCAGTTTGATCTGTTCTATTCCTCTATCCCCATCCCACCAGGGCCCATGATGACCCTCTGACTTGAATCATTGGATGGCAAGATTCATAGTTACATGCAACAAGAGGTCATGAAACACTGGTTTGTCCTCCACTATTAGGAACCACCCTTGCTCTTAACTGATGCCCACCTGTCTATATCTGCTCTCCCCTCAGTATCCTGGGTATTCTAACCCACACTGCCCAATCTACCCACGTATTTCCTGTATCACCCAATCCAATATATCACTACCCTCCTGTCCTATCCCTTCAATACACAACTACACTCTATCGCTTTACCATAGGTTACATCCATATGGGTGATGGCTAAAAACTTTCTCTTTTCTTCCCCTTGCTTGTACATCTATCTTTCAGACAATAGTTCTCAGAGCCTGCACAATTTCCTTAAGTCGTATCGCTGAGGTCATGTACTGTTCATCTGTCAATACCTGGCTTGCTTCACTCAACATAATGTCTTCCAGATTCATCCATGTTATCCCGTGTGTTAGCACTTTAGTCATTCTTACAGCTGAGTAATATCCCATTGTATGTATTTACAACGTTTTGTTTATCCATTCATCAGTTGATGGGCAGCTGGGTTGATTCCAACATTTGGCCATAGTAAACAATGCTGCTATGAACATTGGTATGCATATATCTTTTCATGTCTTTGTTTTCATTTCTTCTTGGTATATACCCAGCAGTGGACTCGCTGGATCATATGGAAGATCTATAGTTAGTTTTTGAGGAACTGCCAAACTGTCCTCCTCATTGGCTAGACCATTCCACAATACCACCAGCAGTGGATGAAGGTTCCCATTCCACCACATCCTCTCCAACACTTATACTCTGCTGTTTTTTTAATAGCCACCATTCCATGGTATAAGATGGTATTTCTATAATAGCTAGAGATGTCGAGCATTTTTTCATGTGTTTTTAAGCCATTTGTATTTCTTCCTTGGAGAAGTGTCTTTTCAGGTCACTTGCCCATTTTTTAAATGTGTTGTTAGTCTTTTTAATTTTGAGTGGTAGGATTCCTTTATATATGCAGGATATTAGGCTCCTATCAGATATATGGATGTCAAATATTTTCCCCCATTGGGTAGGCTTCCTTTTTGTTTTCTTGATAACGTCCTTTGAGGTGCAGAAGTTTGTAATTTTGAGGAGATCCCATTTATCTATTTTTTTCTTTTGCTGCTCATGCTTTGGGTCTGAGGTTCATGAAACTATTTACTATTACAAGGTCCTGTAGATGTTTCCCTACATTATCTTCCAAGGTCTTTATGGTCTTGCTTCTTATATTTAGATCTTTGATCCATCTTGAGTTGATTTTCGTATAAGGTGTGAGGTGGTGTTCCTCTCTCATTCTTTCCGATATGAATATCCAGTTCTACACACACCACTTGCTGAAGAGGCCATTCTCTCTCAACTGAGTGGGCTTGGTGGCCTTGTTGAATATTACATTACTGTATATGCAAGAATTTATATCAGGTCTCTCAATTTGGTTCCCTTGGTCAATGTGTCTGTCGTCATGCCAATACCATGTGGTTTTCAACAGGGTAGCTTTGTAGTATGTTTTAAAGTTAGGTAGTATGGTACCTCCTACTTCATATTTTTTTTTCAATATGTCTTTGGCAATTCGGGGCCTCTTACCCTTCCAAATAAATTTTGTAGTTAGTTTATTCCTTAAAAAATAGAGTGTTGATTTTTACTGGGATTGCATTAAATCTGTAGATTAGTTTGGGTAAAATAGACATCTTGATGATTTTTAGTCTTCCTATCCATGAACAGGGAATATTCTTCCATTTACATAAGTATTCTTTTATTTCCTTTAACAGTGTTGTGTAGTTTTCTGTATATAAGTCCTTTACATCTTTAGTTAAATTTATTCCTAGGTATTTGATTCTTTTAGTTACTATTGTAAATGGTATTTTTTTTTCTTGATTTCCTCCTCAGATTGCTCATTTTTGGTGTACAGAAATGCTACTGATTTTTAAGCATTGATCTTATAGTCTGTGACGTTACTGAACTCCTGTATATGTTTTAGAAGCTTTGTTGTAGATTTCTCAGGGCTTTCTACTTATAGGGTCATGTCTTCTCCAAATAATGAAATTTTTACTTCTTTTCCAATTTGGATACACTTTATATTTTTTTCTTGCCTCAGTGCTCGAGCAAGTACTTCTAAGACAATGTTAAATAAGAGTGATGATAGTGGGCATCCTTGTCTTGTTCCTGATCTCAGAGGGAAGGCTTTTAGGATTTCACCATTGAAGATTGTTAGCTTTCTGTTTTTTATATATACCCTTTTTCATATTCAGAAAGTTTCCTTCTATACCTATCTTTTGCAGTGTGTTTATCAGGAAAATGTGCTGTATTTTGTCAAATGCATTTTCTACATCTATAGAGATGATTATGTGATTTTTTTCTTTCAATCTGTTTATGTGGTGTATTACATTGATTGATTTTCTTATATTGAACCATCCTTGCATACCCAGGATGAATCCCACTTGGTCATGGTGTACAATTCTTTTGATATATTGTTGAGTGCGATTAGCAAGTAGGTTGTTGAGGATTTTAGCATCTAGGTTCATTAGAGAAATTGGTCTGTAATTTTCCTTTCTTATGCTATCTTTGTTTGGCTTTGGTATTAGGGTAATTTTGGCATCATAAAATGAGTTAGGCAAAGTTCCTTCTACTTCTGTTTTTTTGGAAGTGCTTAAGCAGGATTGGTGTTAGCTCACTTCGAATATTTGGTAGAATTCAGCTGTGAAACCTCCTGGTCCTGGGCTCTTCTTAGTTGGGAGATTTTTGATAACTGAGTCTATCTCTTTACTTGTAATTGGACTGTTGAGGTCATCAATTTCATTTTTCATCAATGTAGGCTGTTTATGAGTTTCTAGGAATTTGTCCATTTCCTCAAATTATCATTCATCTTAGCATATAATTTTTTAATGTGTCCTCTTATGATACTCTTTATTTCGGTGGGTCAGTAGTAATATCCCCTTGCTTATTCCTTATTTTGTGTATTTACATCTGCTCTCTCTTTTTCTTTTTTAGTCTGGTTAAGGGTTTGTCAATTTCATTGATCTTCTCAAAGAACCAGACTTGGTTTGTCTATTTTTTCTAATGCTTTCTTATTCTCTATTTCATTTAGTTCTGCTCTAATCTTTGTTATTTCTTTCTTTCTACTTCCTTTGGGGTTAGTTTGTTGTTGTTGTTTTTTTTTCAATTCCTCCAGGTGTGCAGTTAGGTCTTCAATTTAGCTCTTTCTTCTTTTTCAATATATGCATTTATGGCTATGGATTTCCCTGTCAGTACAGATTTGCATGCATCCCATAGGTTTGTTTTTTTTTTTTTTTCACCATTTTTTTTTTTAAACCGGGAGGTCCCAGTGATTGAACCATATGGGTCCCTCTATATGGGAGATGGATGCCCAACCCTTTGAGCCACATCTGACCCCATGCATCCCATAGGTTTTGATATGTTGTGTTTTCATTTTCATTAGTTTCAAGGTAGTTACTGATATCTTTTGAGATTTTCTCCTTGACCCAATGTTAGTTTAAGTGTGTGTTGGTTACCTTCCATATCTTTTTGCCTAATCTGGTTCTCTGGCCCTTAGTGATTTCCAATTTCATTCCATTGTGGTCAGAGAAATTACTTTGTATAATCCCAAACTTTCTGAATTCATTGAGAGTTGTTCTGTGGCCTAGCATGTAGTCTATCTTGGAGTATGATCCATGAGCACTCATGAAGAATGTATATCCTACTTATATAGGTGTAGCATTCTGTATATGTCTATTAAGTTCAGGTCTTCTAGTGTATTATTCAGAGTTTTTGTTTCTTTATTGATTCTCTGTCTAGATGTTCTGTCTAATGGTGATAATGGTGTATTAAGGTCCTCCAGTATAAGTGTAGAGGCATTTATTTCTCCACTTAGTTTTTCCAGTGTTTGCCTCATATATTTTGAGGCATGCTGATTAGGTGCATAAATGTTTATGATTGTCTCTCTTCTTGGAGATTACACCTTTTACTAATATATAGTGTCCATCTTTGTCTCTTACAATAGTTATGCATTTAAAGTCTATTTTGTCCAATATTAGGATAGGTACTCCTGCCCTTTTTTGGTTATGTTTGCTTGTAAAATTGTTTTCCAGCCATTCACTTTCAGCCTCCTTGAATCCCTGTGCCTAAGGTGGGTTTCTTGTAGACACCATTTAGATGGATCATATTTCCTTATCCATTCTGCCAATCTGTGTCTCTCCACTGGTGAGTTTAATCCATTTACATTCGGTGTTATTACTCTCAATGAATTTCTTACATCAGCCATATTTTCTTTGGGTTTATGTATGTCATATGTTTTTATTTCTCTTTTGATCATTTTAGTTTTTCTTGCATTCTTCTCCAACTCTCTCTCCCCTGTTTTTTTCCCCTTCAACCTGTAGAATTTCCTTTAGTATTTCTTGAAGTGTAGGTTATTTATTAACATATTGTCTTAATTTCTGTTTTTCTGTGAATATTTTGAGCTCTCCATCAATTTTGAATGCCAGCTTTGCTAGATAGAGAATTAGTGGCTGGAAATTTTTTCTTTTAGTACCTTGACTATATCATACCACTGTCTTGTTGCCTCCATGGTTTCAGATTTGAAATCTGCACTTAATCTTATTGTGCTTCCCTTGTATGTGATGGTTGTCTTTGTCTTGTTGCCTTGAGTATTTTCTCTTTGTCTTGAACATTGAACAATTTGATAAATATATGTTTTGGGGTAGGCCTGTTGGGATTTATACTGTTTGGGGTGTGCTGTGCTTCCTGGACATGAACTTCCATCTCCCTCAATAAGGTTGGGAAGTTTTCAGCCATTATATCCTTCAACAATCCTTCTGTTCCCTTTCTAATCTCTTCTCCTTCTAGGATGCCTATAATGCATATGTTTGTGCATTTTTTTATTGTCAGTTATATCTTTATGTCCCTGCTGGATTTTTTCTATCTTTTTATCTATATGTTCTACCATCTCTTTGATTTCCAATATACTGTCTTCCACATCATTAATTATTTCTTCTGCCTGTTCAAATATGCTGTTATGTGAATCCAGCATCTTTTTGATTTCTTTCATTCTGCCATTCATCACCATCATATCTGCTATCTTTTTATGTGTTTACAATTTCTTCAGTATGTTTTCCCAGTTTCTTCTAAATATCCTTAATCTCTTCCCTCTCTTCATT
Source organism: Cabassous unicinctus (assembly GCA_029593785.1). Taxonomy (NCBI): domain Eukaryota; kingdom Metazoa; phylum Chordata; class Mammalia; order Cingulata; family Chlamyphoridae; genus Cabassous; species Cabassous unicinctus. Next base: position 8,355 of record JAQZBX010075566.1, read on the forward strand.
AAGTTGATCCATGATATTTGTTTGGACAGCTTTGATTAGTTGTTCGATGTTCTGCATCTCTTCCTGGTTTTCAGTTTGATCATTGGAATGGTCCATGTCTTCATGTTTCTCAGTATGGTTTGTAATTTTTTGTTTCCTTCTGGTAATCATTTTATCTTGATGGATTTATTTAGTTTTTTAACTTCTCTCTCTGCTCTAGAGTTTTATTTAGCTGTTTGTTCTGTGTGTGTGTTAGGATTTCTCTATGATACTTTGTTCTTCCTGTATTTCCTTGCTTTTTCTATGCTCCCTTGAAGAAAAAAGATTAAGACCAGAGGAATCAAAAGAGGTAAGAAATGAAAAAGTATAATATTAATATTGATAAAAGTTAGAAGAGGTGCCATATCATACTTAGTAAAATGAATATTTGACTCATGTAGGCAGTGCAGAGTAATAGTGGAGTACTTACAATGGAATGGGAAACCAAATAGAGAAAAATATATAGAATGATTTAAAAGGCCAGAATCATGAGGAGCGAGGGAAAGAGTAAAGAAACGGATGAAAGGAAAAAGTTAATAGTAAGAAGAGACAAGATAGAAATTGACACCCATGAAGTTGAGGACTAATGAAAAAAGGTGGAATGTAAGAACCATAACAGAAAGCAGAAAGTGGAAAGATGAAGGAAGGAAAAGAGATAGCATTGGTAGACAAATCACTATACACAGAGAATGGAAAATCAAGGAAGAAGCACAGCAAAGAAGAAACAAACTAGCAGGACTTAATTTTAAACAAAAGGGGGGTGGAGAGGAAAGAGGAAAGAAAAACAAGAAACAAACAAACAAAGAAAATCCTAACAAACACACAACCATGCAGTCAAACAAAGTTAAGGAAGAACAGCATTCCTTCTCGGGCCCTTATGGAGCCTGTTAGCCTGCGTTCATCAATCAAATACCCTGCAGCCTTCTCTCTGCAAGTTTTGAGGCAGATTTTAATGATTAAATTAAGTAAAAAAAAATTTTTTTAAAGAAATAAGGGACCCAAAAGAAGGCCCTCCTGGACCACCCCCTCTGCTGAGGGGACCCTAAGTAGGCTCGTGGAAATTTATCAAACATTTCCCAATGCCTGACCTCCCCAGGGGAGCTGAGACTCTGATCCTTAGTGCAGAACCATAAAATTGGCTGGCTCTTTCCCCTCCCGAGGCAAACCTCTGTGACCAACAGCTGTTAGGTATGTCAGGCTTCCTCAGCTGACAGCCCTGACCACTTCTAGCTGGCTTGTTTACTCCCCAAAAGCTGCAAGGCGGTCCAGGCAACCAAACTGACAGAAAAAAACCCTCTCACCCTTTACCAGGACCCTCCCACTCTTGGAGACTGCTCCCTTTCACCAGGTTGCCAGGAAAGTGGGGCTTATCCATCTGCATCCATGATTTCCAGCTGGGGAAAAAAAACTAATGATTTTATATTGACCTGTCCACCTCACTGTCCAGCTCCCTCCAGATTGATGTCCCCTAGGTTCTAGCTCTGCAGGCTCCATGAAAAGACCATCTGGGCAAGATCCTGTCCCCAATCAGCCATCCTCCATGAGAGAAATGGTGAGTGCCCACCTAAACAAATGCCGTCTTCCAGTAGTAATATTTTGATGATGCTCTTGCATAGTTAGTAACAAATGTTTCACAATAATGCAAGGTGTTGATGGAGGGGTGATGTATGGAATCCCTGCATCATGCTACGCATGTTTATTTTGTAAGTTCACAACTCTTGCTATACTTTATTGCTTATGTATCTTCATGTACGAATGACTGTATTAGTCAACCAAAAGGGTGCTGATGCAAAATACCAGAAAATCAGTTGGTCTTTATAAAGGATATTTATTTAGAAGTCCACAGTTACCAGGCAGTAAAGCATAAGTTTCTTCCCTCACCAAGGTCCATTGCCACGTGTTGGAACAAGACAGCTGCTGACATTTGCAATGGTTCAGGCTTCTTGGGTTCCTCTCTTTCTGGGGGTGCATTTCTCTCTGGGCTTAGCTTCTATGTTTCCTCCACAAGGTCATCTGTAGAGTATGAAGCTCTCTAGGCTTTGCTTCTATCCACAAGGCCAGCTATGAACTCTCAGGTGAATGTCTCATCTCTATCATGGAACCTTCTCTCCTTCTTCACGACCAAGCTCTCTTACTTCCCAGGGCTCCAGCTTAAGACTCCAACACCAAAACTTCCCCAAAACTGTTCTTTGCCATGTCTTTTATCTTAGAGATCCCACCCACCAAGGGGTGGGGCTAAACACCCTCTTGACATTGCCTAGTCAATGCCATAATCCTAACTTAATCATGCCCAGATTATCAGACCAGTTTATAAGCATAATCCAAAATGTATTTCTGGGATTCTTAATTACACCAAACTGCCAAATGGCTACACTCCACCCTCTGAATTCCAAAAATACATTACAATATTTAAAAAACCTTAAATCAGTAACAATGCAAGTACAAAATCATAGCATACACATTTTAAAGAAATACAGTTCATCTTGAGGCAAAGTTCTGTCTGCTATAGACCTCTGAAATTTACAAAACAATTTAACTACTTCCAACACACAAATGGAAAGACAAAGGATTAGCATTTTCATTATCATAAGGAGAAATTGGGATGTTAAACATGAGTCTGGGTCCTCTATAGTTCAGTAAACCTGCAGGGCATCCTTCATTAGATGTCAATGTCTGAGAGTCATTTTTAAGATGATGGTGTCTTCTCCTTGGGGCCACATGGGAACCCACCTTTTCCACAGGCTTGCCCAAGGGCCATTTTATTGGTTCCACCCTCATCAAACTCTAGACCTCACCCTCCAAGGGTGTTGGGGTGATTGTCACACCTTACTCAAACTTTGGGTTAGAGTCTTAGCCCCCTTAGTATAGTGAAGTAAAGACAATATTCCCCCTAACATTTCACATACAGGCTCAACTCAGTGCAATGAGTTGACCACCTGGCCTTCCTTAACCTTTGGCATAGAGGTTCAACCCTCTTAGAGCAATGGGTTGACCACCTGGCCTTCTCTAATCCATGTGGGACAGGAGATTCCCCCTCAGACCTATGGGGTGCTGACCTTAATTGCCTTAATCTTTGAGGAATGTGCTCCACCTTCCCTGTACTCTGGGGCAGCAAAACTCTTCCTGAACATCAGGTGGGAACATCCACCCACTTCAACTTCTGGGGCAACCTCACCCTCTCTGTATATATGAGTAGGGTTAGTCTCTTGGCCCAAAGTGATGTATTATTTCCAGATCTCAGCTTCCATGGGTTTCTCCTGAAAGCTCTTTCTTCTTCAATGTCTCCTTTCCTTGTCCTTTTTAGTCCAAGTGAACAGTGGTTTTTTTCATACAGTGCTCTCAAAAACCTTATTGGTTTAGCATGCAAGAAGCAGGGGTCCAAGCCATCAGAGAGTAAGACTTTCCACAAGTGTTTCTGAGATAACTGCAACTTCAATTTCGATTTACAAGTTCCAGGTTTAGCTAAGTCTTCAAAGGGGGCACAATTATCTGGGACCTCAATTTCCAGAGGCTTGGAATTTCTGGGATCAGTTTCTGTTTTCTTTGTGCCCAAGTGTTCAGTCATTAGCATATTTTGTTCATCTAGTATTTTGCTATAAGCTGCAAGGAGATACCAAGCCACATTCAAATGCTCTGGTTCACCACTTTCAAATTCTTTCTTCCATATAATACCAGGAATTACTCTTGCTAAGTTCTCTGCAACTTCAAAACACATATTGCCTTTCCTCTAGTTTCCAATAATAGTTTCATCATTTACTTCTAAAGCATTGTATAAAGTCTCTTTAGTGTTCATATTGCTATCAACAGTCTCTTCAAAGTGATCTAGGCCTTTTCCATGAAGCATTTCACAATTCCTCCAAAATATACCCCTTACCCATTTATAAAACCATTCCAACATTTTGGTAATTGCAAAAGCACTTCCCCACTCCTCGGTACCAAATTCTATATTAGTCAGCCAAAGGGGTGCTGATGCAAAATATCAGAAAATCAGTTGGTCTTTATAAATGGTATTTATTTGGGGTAGAAGTCCACAGTTACCAGGCCATAAAGCATAAGTTTCTTCCCTCACCAAAGTCATTGCCACATATTGGAGCAAGACAGCTGCCAACATTTGCCATGGTTCAGACTTCTTGAGTTCCTCTCTTCCTGGGGCTGTGTTTCTCTCCAAGCTTAGCTTCTCTGTTTCCTCCACAAGGTCAGCTGTAGACTATGAGGCTCTCTAGGCTTTGCTTTTCTCCACAAGGCCAGATGTGAACTCTCAGGTGAGTGGCTCATCTCTATCATGAGGCCTTCTCTCCTTCCTCACAACCAAGCTTTCTTACTTTTTGGGGCTCCAGCTCAAGACTCCAACATCAAAACCTCCCCAACACTGTCCTTTGCCATGTCTTTTATTGTGGAGACTCCACACACAAGGAGTGGGGCTCAACACCCTACTGATGTTGCCCAGTCAATGCCTTAATCATAATGTAATCATGCCCAGATTATCAAACCTGTTTATATATTTTTGGAATTCATAATTACATCAAACTGCCAAATGGCTACAATGACATACTTCAATAAAAAATTATTGAAAAAAATTCTTGCATTTCTATATCAAAGCAACAAACAATCCAAGAAGGAATTTAATAAACCAATTTCTTTTACAAGAGCATCAAAAAGAGCAAAATATTTAGGAAGAAGTTTAAACAAGGAGATGCAAGATTTGTAACCTGAAAACTACAAAGCATAGTTGAAATACATTAAAGAAAGGGGGTCTGGGGAAGATATTTTAGGAAGCTAACAGTAATGTAAACTTATTTTACACCCTTCCTCATTCATGAGAAATTGGCAAACATTGCAATTATGACATTATAAATGAGATGAGCAACACATAAAATTGGAAAATATTTTTGAATAATTCATTTCTACTAAATTCAAGAAATTAATATATTTTAAATTATTGATTTGTAATATATGACATTTTACACTTAAAATTGTTTTATTTTAAATTACACTTCTCAATACATTACATTTTTTTTAATTAAAAAAAAAGATACTTAGATTACATAAATGTTACATTAAAAATGTAGGAGATTTCCATATGCTCCACCCCTGCTCCTCCCACACTTTCCCACATTAACAACATCCTTCATTAGTGTGTACATTTTTTACAGTTGAACACATATTGGAGCATTGCTACTGTGTGGATTAATTGTAGTTTAATCTCTCTCCCACAGAATTTTATAAGTTATGACAAGATGTATAATGGCCTGTATCTGTCATTGCAGTGTGATTCAGGACAATTCCAATGTCCCAAAAATGGTCCCATGTTAAACCTATTTTTCCTCACCCTCCCCTCAGAACCTCCAGAGGCCAACTTATCACTACTTTAATGTTCCTTGATTTATTACCCATTAAAGATTAAATAAAGCATGCAAAGAGGGGCACCCATATTCCTTTTCTCCTTGTGGTTCAATATGGTGCATCCAGCACTTGCACATGTCCACAACTAACCCAAATGGAAGGTCCCAACATTTTGTATGTTTGTGTCACTATTGTATATGTTTTCCCACTCTCCCTGAATCTACTAGAGTTTCTCAACAGAAACAATCCTGAATTCTTAAAAGATACTGCAGCATGCCTTGATTTCTAGCCATCAGAGCCCTCAAGGAATGGGATCTTGCCTAAGTCTTGCTGAAATATTCCATGAAAAAGTAAAGAATAAATCCCATGAGAACAGCACAGTAAATGTTTTGAGAAAAATCATCATGGAGAAAACATGGCAAAGTCCTCTCCTCAGCATCAGAGACATGAAACAGGAAGCATTTTACTCACTATGGATAAGGTCCAAATTCTTCCCCAGCCACTAGAGCCTCATCATTGGTCCTGTACAAGGAAGGTCTTGTCCTCACAGAGGACAGAGTGCCATAGTCCTGGGGCCCAACAGGGAGGCCTTTGCCATTTGATCTGAGGCTCAGTTGGGTCAAAAAGCTGGGTTAGGAGCTCTCTCCA